>NW_010578516.1:54418-78952 GCF_000705375.1 Tinamus guttatus | reverse complement strand
TAGAGTTTTTCAGACTGAGATGCAATTTGGTCCTTGTTGCCATTTCCAAAAGGCAAATGCCTTCTTAAGCATACCGAGAGTAACCAGATCGTAGCCTTCTGAAAGCATGTGACTCAACTAACTAACTTCAATGGCATCTCTGTGGTATTGTCTACAACTTATCTTCCCACTAACATTGGTTTCACTGACACACTCAAACTGTTGATGGTGTTTCTCATAAAACGATCCAAGGCTTCAATTTTATAATGTTTTTGATTTCTTCTAGATTCATGTAGGAGAAGGTACAGTATACAGAGATCAAGGCAAGGCACCTTTAATCTAGCAATTTGGTGGGCATATTACCAGAGGAAGCTGGGTAGAGATACATACTGGTGACATACATAGCACTGGACTTTGCATGCTGAGCTAAAATTAAAAATAAAGTTTTATAATATGTCCAGTTTTAAACGTTGTTTTAAAAACACCAGAAATATTAAACTATAATTTGTAACTACCCTTTGCACTGGTGCTGCAAAAAGGAACACAACAACATCCTTGCCCATGCTTTGCTAAGTATGTGTGGAATTCAGCCAAAAATAACAATGGCATTAAGTTCAGTTCCCTAAAAACAGGAAAGGATTATATTTGAAATGGACTTAGGTAGCGCAATTCTGGTTAGTCTTATCTCTTTTTTTTTGTTATTGGTGGTGGTTGTTTTTCAAATAATGAGGATTTAGTAGATGAAAAATGAGCCTTAATTCAGGCCTACAAGGCCTACAGAGTTCTTTTGACCCACTTTCCCAAAAATGAGTGGGTCTTGCTCGCTGGGCAAGGCAAATGTTACCATTACCAGTAAGCCTGTGATATGTATAAAACACACACACAAAAAGAAACTATAGGGGCATGTCAAACACTCTTCGGAAAACTTTCTATCATTGGGTGTGTTTGACAGTCTTCCGTCCACTTTGATGCCAACCTCAGGAGCACAGTATCTGTTACTAAGACTATTCACATTTAATCAATATTGTAAGTCAGAGACAACAACCTACTCTTTATAGATATAATTCGCAATAATAGATTTTTGAAGGCTTCCTGATTCCCTGATTGCTTTCAAAACTAAGCCACCGGCAACACTTAAGTTATAGAGAAACACAATCCCTGCAAAAGATCACAGACAGTGGAGCGAGCAGCCTTATAAAAAAGGGAAGAAGAGAAATCCATAATAGCACAGGTTTACAGCATCTAACTAGAAATTACTTGATTATTTGTGTGCTACAAAATAGAACTTAAACACATGGATTTTGCTGAAACTGGACTCAAAAAGGGATTATGGGTAGTTGTCAGCAGGCAAGGTATCAAGTGTACTTGTGAAGTATGTCATTCACATGAAGTGTCACAGTCACAGAAAAGATATTAAAAAGGCATTCCAATATCTGGTAGGGCATTCCACGGTCTGAGTTTAGCTGGTTTATCCAGGTGTCTTCTCATTGTGGGAGGAGCTACATGTTGAGATTTATCCGCTTGCAACAACTCAGTTCAGAGACAGCAGCAGGCAAGCGTTTCCCCTTGCCTCGAGCTGATCCGCGGACACTGCAGAGGGAAAGTCTGGCAAGGATAAATGGCTCAACTGTACTCAGGACTCAGTAAGTCACAACACCTGTGAGGATCTGGCTATGTGGTCTTACTCTTGGTAACTGGTTTGCCGCCATTCATTATTGCAGATGCACTTGTGCTTTTACTTGGAGTTACCCCAGCCTTTGGCACTGTTTCTCCAATATCATGCAAGGATGGTTCTCGGTACATGGCAACTAAGGGGAGAAAAGGAAAAGCAGAGACATTTTTAAGAAAAGAGATCTAAAATAGGATGGCTTTTCTACATTAATTTTCTATTTTCTTTTCTGTAAGATTCTGAAAGTCAAACACACTGAGGCAACGTAGATTGACTTTTATGAATGGTATTATATTATAAAATTGCCTAGACTTAAGCATTCTCTCATGGGCTGACACTCCATGGCCAGGCTCGGGCCCAACTCTGCTCTGGCATTTGTACCTCTGATTCAGGAACCTCAGGAGCTTGGCCATGACCTCTTCCAGTCTATGCTGACTAAATGTACGGGACAGTCCTGCAAAGGGTACACAAATGGTTGGGGTTTTTTCTTCCTTCTATCCAAAATTTCCCTCAGCAGCCATTAATCTCCACCGAATTCAGAAGTGCATAAAAGTCCAATTTAACCTATTAACTGAATTCTTGGAGGAATTAAAAGTTTGCCCCTGGCCTTCAGTCCCTAACTAACCAGTTTAAATCCTTTGAGGAAAATACATGTGTTCAATTACACGGTTCCAGCATTAAGCTGCCTTAATGATTAATGCTCTTGGATAATTCAATTTCATTTTCCATGTCACTGGCTCAGGTAATATTTCCACTTATATCTAACTTCAGTAGCATTTATTTATATCAGAGTAATGTTAAAAGAGATGTCAAAGCCATCAGAAGAATTAATCATCACACTATGATTTTGGGGATGGCTGCGTGCTGCCACAGAGAGCACAATCCCTTCATCCCTTGGCTAATTAGAGTAGGAGGCAGGAGCATCAAAGTACTGACCTTGATCTTCAGTGGTGTGAAGTTTCATAATAAATACAAAGCGCCCCAAAGCATCATTAACTAATCAAATACTTAACTTGTTCTAACATTTCCAGTGACATACTCTAAATCCTTTTATGGCTTCTGAAGGTCTGAAATTAAATGTCTTCTCTAGAGTACATGAGGCTGGCTATGATCTATGTCTTCAAAGTGAACCCCCCATAACTGGGCCTAGGACACTTCTCTTTGCTGATTAACTAAAGAGCATGATGAAATGCTGCTTAATTAAAGAGCATGATAAAATAATACCATGACCCACAAAAATATTGCATGAGACAGATCTATAAGGTAGAGAATTACATAGCAGAGCTGTAATATTTGCTGACTCTTGTGGACGATATAAAGCAACTTATTTCTAAGCCTGGGTCTGACCATCAAGGTCTAAGAGTCCGATCATCAAAAACTTTAATAGGCACTTTTTCCTAATCCATTGGAATTGATGTTGCTTTTAAAAATGCACTGTCTCCCACACAAATTGCTAAAATTTAATATAAAGCAATTGACATATAAACTGCAGATATTGTCAAGAGCTCTTGAAAATTTTAAGACTTCTGCAAAGCAAAAGAAGCAAAACAGCTTCAACCTGAGCTCAAATATGAAGTTAAAAAAAGGACTCCTCAAATGCTTTCTTCACAGTGAACCTCTAAAACATTTAACAAACTGATCCTTAAGATCAAAAATCTTTAAAGTTAAAAGACTGCAAGAAATACAGGGTAATGCTAATTAAAGCATTACTCAGGTGTGTGTTTTAGAGATGTTAACTAATGAGACAATTTTCAGAATGACTGAGGCTACGTGTAGCAATAAACTGAATGAAATGTCACCAAGACAAGAAACAAAAAGCAGCAGAGGTAAAAGAAGAAAAAAAAAGCTTGTAGAATATATAAGATAAATCAAGTTACATTGCTAAGATTGAGAGTGGGTGACATCATTGTAATGCGTAAGGTTAGTATGACTTTTATTTGCTTCTGCTTTGGTTTAGAGGCCAATTTACAGAAGATATGTGTGTTACACCAACTGACTAAGTAATACAGTCTGATTTATTTTATAAACAGACCTTTGTGTTTTGTGCTAGAAAGCTCTTATTTTTGAATGCTGGCATTTCCTCCATTCCATTTATAACTTCAATTATCCTGCAATATCCATTATTTCACTCTGCTTAATGAAAGGAGAGTTTCTTACTGCAAGACTTCCAACATGTTTGCCCCTACCAAGAGATTATTTTAAAAACAGCACAATGCGCTTCAACAAAAGATTTCTTTTCTTGTAAGAAAATGACCTCTTAATCCCTTGAAAGAATGTTTTTACATATGCCCTTTCTGGCATTACGATGCTGAAGCACAAAGCCACACCATGAATCCTGGGAACTGTCACTTGGAATGGCTCCTGCGCATGGCACGCGCATTCAGAAATGGTATTTGAGAAATCGTTCCCTCTTCATTTTGTGATATTTATAACAGGACCTTAACATTTTAGTGCATCTGGCAGTGACAGACTGGGCCTCACCTTCCAATGGCTTGGGTAGAAAATGAGCTGCTGGTTTTGTTTTCTTCACTCTGTTTCCTTTCATGACTTGCCCTTCCTTGTTCAGCCCCAAGAACCAGGCCCTACCAGATTCCTGTTGTCTGTAGAGCATGGATGAGTAGATTACATAATAATTTTCAAAAACAGACTCCTTAAATTTGCACTCCGGTGTAAAAAGTTCCTGTGGGGAAAGGAAAAAAATATATATTAAATAGTATCTCAAAAGTTTTATTTCTGTTTTATTAACTCACAAATACATTTTGCTCAGTTTAATATATGACCTGTAATAATGTACTGCTTTGAGAACAGATCAGTCTTCCTCTAGATGACCTCCAAGTGAAGTTATTTTACCTACCATGGAGAGCTCCATTTTCCCACTTGTGAAACAGGGTTGGGATATTTTCAAATTACAGAAGCAATACAGGAAAAATAAAAAATATAGGTATAATTATTACTGTGTTTATTTTCTGCAAGGAGATCCTTTTAAAGATTAAGAAAGTCTATGTCAAAATGGCACTGAAGACAAAGCAATTCTTCATTTTTAACATACTTGGCAGGTTTAATAAATGCAGCAAAGTCCTCCTATGCCTAATAACAACTCATATTTGACACTGAAATACTGCTGTTACTGACATATTAAAAAAATAAATCCTAGAGTTGACAAGGCCTGAGACACCCCAGGAAAACACCATTCTGATGAACAAATTTCCATACTACGAAACTTTCAAGAGTTAAGGTCAGTGACAGTCAGTTGTCCTGAACTCTTTACTCTTATTAACTTAAGCACAAACTTCTAGAACATAGTAACCAATAGTAGAGTAATAAAAATAATGTCAACAGAATTTAATAAAATCTGTTTAAAAAAAATCAGGTGAATAAGCCAATTATCAGGTCAATAAGCCAATAAAATCAGATTGAAAATGCCATTAAAAAAAAAAAAAAGGATTCTGTGTGAATATAGGGTAACAATTTTCAGACTTTGGACAGGTCTCCAGAAACCTATGGGATATGTTCCCATCACAGGAAGAAAGGGATACAAATGTGGAAGTAGAAGGAGGCTTGCTAATCTTTCAGAGCATAAACTTCTTAGTCCTGAATTCTCTTCTCCAATATTTGCATTTCTTTTGATTGTGCTTCCCAAGAACTTGCCCTTCCCAAGTTCTGGGGAGGCCAAACATTTTCTCTTGTCCATTCACTGCATTCTTTTTCTCATTTCTTTTTGCTCCTGATCCAAGGCAATCCTGAGTTAACACTAGGCAGGTTGTTCCAGAACCAGCTGTTGACTTGTTATAAGAAGTTCACAGCTGTTCTTGACATGGCAGATCTTCTTTTGGGAAATCCAGTCTCATAAGGACACAGTACCCCATTCTGGAAAGCACAGAGGAAGTATTTTTCTGAATTTAGACAGCACAAAAACTTGAGCAAGGGTTGCAGAACCAAGTGCTCTTTTACTATTACTATGGAGTAGGACATTTGTTTTGCAGCAGCTTAATTTGTCACCTGTAAGTAAAACTGTCTTAATTGATGCCATGCACACTATTAACTTGATCAGTTGTGAAGTAGCTTTTAACTTCAATTAGAAAGGATTAATATATTTTATCCAACAACCAACTAAAAGCAGCCACATAATATTTTGTTAACTTACCTGAAAATAGGTTGCTTGCTTTATTTGAGTAAACATACAAGTCGCAGTACTTTACCAGATGCAAAAAAAGATTCTCTGACATATGTTAAGCACCATCTTTCTGCACTACCAGATCTTTACCACCTATGTGCACAACTAAATTTGCATGCAGATGACAAAATGCAAAGATAATCTGTACTAGAGTCACCAAAAACTGATAGGAAATATCTGAGCCCTATCCTCTCTGTCGTCACAAGGCTTTTTCTCTCACCCTTCCAAAATTTTGAGATGTGTCCTATTTGTGTTGCTCTCTGTTCTCCTTCAGCAATTTCAAACCACTAAAGAGCTCAGTAAGAATCAAAATAAACCCAAATGGGAGGACTGTGTGCTAGAAGGAATGCCTGTGAAACACCAGCATGACCATTTATATATTTGTGTCATGTTTCTGGAGTGTTGAAACAACAGATGCCAATCAGGAAATGCCTACACAAATCTCCTCACTACCTGTTTCACTACAAATTCTACCTACTTTGTTCACCAGCAGGGTTTTCTTCCCTGTAAAGCCCAATAAGCAGTCCTGCTGAAGCATTACTCTCTTTTTGCTATAAACAAAAGCCATTTGTCATTAATGCTGCCCATAAACTGTATATGTGCGTTTGCCCAAACAATATCCACTGGAATAATTAAATAAGAGTCCTTAGAAGCGGCATCATATTCCATCTCGGAACCAGCCCTTCCCTCCCCTCATGTCTTTCATACGTACAGTAGTTTTTTGGACAGTGCACAGCATCAGAAGCTTTAGGTAGGTACTTTAGCATGTCAAGAAAAATGGATTATGACAACACAGCTACTTGGCTCCTCCTGGATGCAGACCAATAGAGTGGGCAAACTGGTGCTACTACAGTTTCTGAGTTATACAAGCACAGCAATAATCTGCTATTTTTGGCATAAGTAGAAGAGCCAAAATTGAACCACTGTATTCCTCTGCAAAATATTTCAGCTATTCTTCTGCTCCAGATGTCTTGACTGTACCAGTACTTTGCACATGGCTTTTTATCCACCCAGTGTATTAGGATGCAATCCTAATTCCAATCTGCCTTGGCTAATCACTCTGTCAAAAAAGTCACTTAAATATATGCCTACGTTAAAACATGCTAGTATGGATCCACTGATGTAGAAAAAGAGCATTCATGAATGAAGATTCACACCTGATTCACACCTATACTGAACTGCAGCTATCCATTCCTCTGAGGAAAGAACTACCTAGGAGGGGGCTTCCAAAACAGGCTTCTCTGTGGGGCCCGGGTAGATGCTGAATATTTCTAAGATGAGAAGTGACTCCTAAAATCTTGTCTCAGGCAGCATATCAACTGGCTGAGAAAGCTGTAAAAGCACTTATAGTAAAGCAGCCACAGCACCTAAAAAAAACATTTGTGGGAGGGAAAGGCAGGACAATGGCATTTTTTTTTTAAGAAGCATCCAATGGTGTGGGCACTGCCCTAGACAGGTGCCTTCTAATGCAACCTGGAGGAAACTAAATCTGCCCTTGATAGCCAGGAATCATTTAGACTCTCCTTCAAAAAAATAATTTTGGGGCTTTGATCCCAGAACTGCCTTTGCATTTTACAGACTCAGTGAATAAAGTGCAAAAGTAGACATGACATGCAAACAAGGACTTGAGTGCAGGACTTTTTTCTTCCAAAATCAGTATCCAAATTTAATCAGTTTTTCTATATAAACAGTGGGGTTCTGCCAATGCAACATTTTAGAAATAACGTATATGCCAACTGCCCATTTCAAAAAACCCCAGGAGGGGGGTTTGGCTGTAAATTGCAATCTGATACAGCTTCCCGTGTCCTGTCGAAGTGGAGGATGTTTTAAATTGCACCTTGCTGTGAAGAATTTTCACTGGGATATTTTTGCTAACTTCCCATCAGCCTTTTCCTCGATGAGTCCTGTTTGGAGAGGTTTTAATTCTCCTAGTTGCTGTAAAGTTAATAAGCACCACAACACACAAGTTCTGGGTTCCCCTCATGGAACCAAAAAGTTTTGCCCTTAGAGAGTACTTAGTTTTGGGATCTCCCCCATCCAGTGTTGCCAGATCTTAATATTTTACTATTATCTCAGGGTAGATGAAGTGTTAACTCATGGAGTCATGTGGCGATCTCAGGATCTGGTTCAATTTTAGAACAAAGAATAAATAACATTTAGAAAGAGACATTCTCTCTGTGTCAAATGTAGGATTGCCTGAACCAATAGCTCAGGTTACTGGTGTTTTCTGCATTGTTATATAAAGATTGGCAAAAGGCAATTGAGAAGACAGTTGAGATAAATCCCCTACCAGGGCGGGTTCAGGCTAAAGACTGACTGGATGAAGCTAGGCATCCATGCAAATCAAGTATATAATATTCTCTAGCAAAAGGCTATAGCTCAAACTTAAACCACAGCACACTTTACACTTACTAGTCCCAAAATCGTTGAGCAAATAAAAATATCTGAACAAGATATTGGCTAGTTTGCATGTTCACTTTAGCTAGCATTAATAAAGTTACACATATCCATTTTCAGTCATTGTCTTTCACTTAAAAATACCACAAAGCATGGAGCTTTTCTATTACAGCATTCAGATAGAAGAAATTTACAGCTGTGGAGTAAACACCTACTCTGCCAGTCACAGAGCTGCAATTGTTAAATCTTGCATGATAAGACAGCTAACCATAGAGCTTCTATATTATTTTAAAATTACATGAACACCTCCTGCAAGTTTAGACTATGTCTTTGTTTAATAATTAATCAATAATGAATTTTAGACTAAATCTTTGCTTAAGAATAAATTGATAATAAACTCTTGGGGCTAATCAATAATGTTCCTAAGCAAATCATGAGGGACTGCATAAGGACAGGTCTCCTCCAAGGTCATTAAAAAAGCTCTAAGGACAGATGTGTTTACAGAAGTTGCCTGCCTTCTGCCCCTGTGCCTCCAAATCTGTTTAAATTTGCTTTTTATTCTGCTATATAGGAAATTAGAGTATCCTTCTAGTTACAGCTCTCAGAAGTGATATAGCTAACAGTCACCCTCTTGAATTGTAGTCAGAAGCAAGGAAAAAGGAGCCCGTGGAATCCTCCGGGGATGAGGATAACACGTCTTGCTCATCACACCACGCAGCAGAAGCGCAGCTGCAGCCCCAGCGAGCTAGTGCGTCTCAGCAGTGCCAAGCAGAACACACAACAGTGAGACAAATTCAAAGAGGCTGCCAAGCAAGGAAGAGTCAGTTTGACCAATAACAGTAAAAACAGAGCTGGTTACCAGGCCTCATCAGAACGCAAGACCAGCTGAAAAGCTTAAAGAATTCTATTTTAATACTATTTATTATTTGCACTTAGGAATCCTTTCACAGAACATGAGATCACTGCTTTAGAATAGGGGCCAACTGGCATCTCCCTAATGTGATCACCTTGCAATCTGCACAGAGACAGGGATACAGGGTATAAAGAAGATATTAGGCACATCTAAGCAATGGTCTCAGTGCATTACTAGCTGGTTATTTGTTTATTTATTTATTTATTTTTCTTTTTCTTTTTTCCAGGAATGATGACAAATGAGTTTTAGGGAGTGATTTGAGAAAGGACAACCTTAAGAGGCTTGTCGGAAGCTTCTGCAAAATGAGAAAAACTGCATTAGAATAAGCACTAAGGTATTCTGGGGGGCTAAGGGTTATGAACACAGGAATCAAAAGGAGGATTTGTCATTTTGATAATGGATGAAAGATTTGGAAATGACTCATGAAGAGCCCTAAAACTGAAGAGAAATGGTTTGTGTTTAATGACGAGAGGTGCTCGAAAGAGAAAAGAAATACGGTTAAAACAATGAACTTGGGAAATTAGCTTTGTGGCACACTTCTGACCTTGTCAGTGCAGGAGGGGAGCATGCTCGAGTAACTGAGGTGTGAAAATGAGGAAATTCCAGACAACAGTATTAGTGTTGCTAAAGGGCAAGAGGCCCCATCATAGATATGTTTATGCAGCATGAGCTGTTAAGATCTGGAGGCTTCACCTGCATGTGAGAGCTAGAAAATATCTAGACTGATATTTCTCTCACTTGTTGCACATTAAATTAACATTCTTACGGTATATCCATCTGACAAATCCTTTTAAGTGTTTGGTATGACAGTATGAAAATACTGTCAGCAACTTGCATCTCACACACACACACACATGAGAGTCTTTCCAGATTTCCCATCCCTTTACCAATTTCTTCCAATTCTTCCACTGAGCAAAAGGCTACAGTTCAAAATGATTCTCTCCAACTAGTAGAAAATGCAGCAACACATGGGTAGATGCTTTCTTGTATCAGAAGTTTTCCCTGATAGTCAGAAAACACCAATATTGGCTCTTCAGAGCTAGAGTTCTTTCTGTACTCCAGAAGGCCACTAAAACACGGGCTTAGGAAAATTTAAACACAGGAACTGGTATTGTGCAGACAATAGAAAGGGATAGATTCTTGCTTGTTAAAGTAACACTGAAAGTGCAGTAAGCATCCAAGCCCATCAAAGCAAAACTTCTAGGTGTAGTTCTCATGATTCATTTTTGAGTCCTTAAAAGATTTTAAGATCTTTTAGCTATCACTACTCATAAAAAAGAAACACAACTTCCGACTAAATTTAGACAAAAGTAAACATAAATCATGCTCTTGCAAATATTAGCACTTACTTAACTGGGATTCTAATTAGCAGTGATATGATTTGCAATATAAATGATTCTTCTATTCATGTACATTCACAAGCTCCTATAACAAGGTCATGAATAAAACCTGCATAGCACACATAGAGATGAACTAAGAAAAAAGCAAATCTCTTGGACAGATTTCTGTTTATTTGAGACGATATTGACTGCAGCCTGAATTTGGCTTCATTTTCCGTCCAGATTGAAGAAGAACATAAAACAGCTTGGATTACAAAAACTTGCTTGTTTCATAACAAAAAGTTGCTTTGCTGACAACTAGCAGCTATGGTCACATTCCCTGATTACAGAGAATAATATTTTGTGTGGAAGACAATGCGCATACTTTTCATTTCCACAGAGCTACTACTTGCAAGACTGAACAATTGTCATTAATAAAGAGTAATCCCAAATTGCTACTTGCATACACTAGTCAGGAAAAGTCTCACAGATCTGTCTTCTCATCCGCATAGACTTTGTTTCATGAACAATGCTCAGATATTTATAATCTTTTGATCAATACCTACAATTCAGAGTCGTCAACGCAGGGGGAAATGTTTGATATAGAAAAAGAAAAAAATGTCCCTGAGACAAGTGTATCTGAGACTGCCCAGTTATCAAAGTTTAAGACTGTCCAGTTTTTGACTCCAAAAGTGAACTATTGATTAAGACATAGTGCAGGTCTGAAATATGGTTAACAAGAATTATGGAAAACAAGAGGCTAGTGATTATAAACTCTATCACGATTGCCTGGGGAAAGCAGCATGGAAAAGGCAACTAAATCTTAAAACTATTTCTGTGGCATTTATGTGCCTCCCTGGTGTGGCCTCCCTTGAAGAAAGGAAGGAAAATGAAGTTTAAAAGTATTAGTGATAAAGCAGATTTGTAAGTGCGGCTTTCAAACAGGCTGCAGCCCAACCACAGGCATCGCACAATTTAGTGTGTGGTCAAGTGTAACATCCTCCTTATCCCCTGCAGATGCGCAAAGGAAGGAGAGATTATTTTTCTGTTTCAGGTCTGATGTGAACTTTCACAGAAATGTGTACTTTTTGGCTGGATTACATCTTGGGTTTAAAGGAAATGCAGTCAGAATCCTTTAATCAGCAAAATGATATACTCCTCCTTTCTCTAAGAGCAAGAGGGAGTCTCTAAGAGGGAGTCTCCTCCCTATCTAAGCCTCAGCACCCAGCATCCCTTAAAACTCAAATTTGCAGTAAAATGTTGCTTTAAGGTTTCAGCTTGAGCACCAACTATATATTCTTGTATCGACACAGAAAGGCATCCTTTATTTGCTATACAGCATCCATGATTAAGGAAACCCCATATCAATAAGAAAGGCACATGCCCTAAGAAAAACTGTGCACTCTGCAGGGAATATTTTCTTGTGCTACTATTAAAGGACATTTTAGAGAAGACTGTGATGAAACCAGCCTATCCTTCCCGGTCACTTCCATTCAGAAGAAACATAGTTCATCAGCTTGTAGACAGCACCAGGTTCTCGGCAAGGAAAGGTCAGTGCCAAGGGAAAATGGGACAGCACTAAATTAAGAGACTGAAAAGACAGATTTAACAAAATAGCTGTAGAAACAAACCACCATGGTCTGGGGAAGGAATTCTCATCCAGTTGCCCATCAATCTACTGCTCTAGCCACAGGTCAACAACGTAGGAGGAATACAGATTGCTCTCAGATAGAGACTGAATCTTTCCAAATGACAGTGGATTTTCTGGACACTATTTAATCCATTTATCCATTTATAGTCATTACTGGAAAGAATCTTCTGTCATCCCAGTATCTCAAATGATCTTAACTAACACGAAAAGAAGCTAAGCTATTATTAAAATGACCAGGTACCAAAAGAGAACCAAGGATGATGACTCTCTCTTTCCAGTTACCTTAATGAAATAGCTGTTCCCCAGCAGTACACTATAATGTCACATAAAGAAAACTCATTCTCGGGTTTGCCATCAACTGCTACATTACTTTTCACTATCTATGATTGGGCAACATTGTATGGTTCAATACATATTTATAGTGATATTATATAGTATTTGCAGACTTCCCTGAGTATGATAGGTATGAGAGCTTCCTGGCCAACTACCAATGTGAAAGTAAACATAAAGAAGGGGTGCAGAGGTATTCTTCAGAGGTATTTTGCAAGGTATACTTTAGATTATTTCAGTTCTACTTGTTCCTTCCAAAAGATGTGCGAATTTATGAAAGTTTTAAATTTGTGTGATTTGCAAGTTGAGGAGCCAGAAAAAAAGTTGCAAGAACACTCAAGTTATAAGAAGTGACCTACTTTAGTGTACTAACTTTATTTCTCTTCTCTTCCTTTTCAAGTTGTAAGCTTGTTTTTCTTTTTGCATTTTTCTGCAACGACTAATCAACGACTTGGATGAAAGGAGAGAGTGAACCCTGAGCAAGTTCGCAGATGATACAAAACCGGGTGGAGTGGCCAACACTCCAGAAAGCTGTGCTATTATTCAGAGAGACCTGGAGAGGCTGGAGAGTTGGGCAGAGAGGAACCTCATAAGGTTTAACAGGGACAAGTGCAGGGTCCTGCACCTGGGGAGGAATAACCCCAGACACCAGGGCAGATTAGGGGTTGACCTGCTGGACAGCAGCTGCACAGGGAGGGATTTGGGAGTCCTAGTTGACAACAAGTTAACCATGAGTCAGCAGTGTGCCCTTGTGGCCAAGAAGGCCAATGGAATCCTGACCTACATGAGGAGGAGCGTTGCCAGCAGGTGGAGGGAGGGGATCCGGCCCCTCTGCTCAGCTCTGGTGAGGCCGCATGGGTGCAGTTCTGGGCTCCCCAGTACAAGAGGGATGTGGAGGACAAGGATAATTAAAGAACTGAAACATCTATCGTATGAGGATAGTCTAAGTGAGCTGAGCCTGTTTAGCCTGGAGAAGAGAAGACTGAGAGGAGATGTTATCATTATGTATAAATACCTGAGAGGAAAATGTAAAGTGGATGGGGCCAAACTCTTCTTGGCGGTGGACAGCGACAGGACAGAGGGTAATGGGAACAAATTGAAAAACAGGACGTTTCATCTCCATCTGAGGAAAAACTTCTTTCTTGTGAGGGTGACAGAGCCCTGGAACAGGCTGCCCAGAGAGGCTGTGGAGTCTCCTTCTCTGGAGATCTTCCAAACCCGCCTGGATACCACCCTGTGCCACGTGCTCTAGGTGTCCCTGCTGGAGCAGGGAGGTTGGACTAGATGATCTCTAGAGGTCCCTTCCAGCCTCGACCATTCTGGGATTCTGTGGTTAACCACGTAATTAGTGTCCAGAATTCGTAATATAGGAGTAAAATTGTCCTTAAATGATCAATCCATCATGTAGACAAAAATTCCTTGCTGATGTTTTGCAAACAAGGTGCATAAGTCATAGATATATATACATACTTTATAGACAGAGACACACATACATGGCATGCACATAATCCTTTCCACTAAACAAATAAGGATAGGCTATTATCGCTTAATAAATTCCAATTCAGAGATCTCAAAATAATTCCCAATTATTATTTAATTAGGTTGCCTAGCATCTATTTAATTATTAATTCAAGTATTTATTTTCAGAAGAGTTCCCTAAAGTACAAGCGATTCAGGTGCAAACATACAAAAGATGTATCAAAGTGAATCAAAAACACAGACAAAATGCATTCTGGCTCCTTAATTCTGGCTCAATTAATAGCAAATAAAATGTCAGGCAGTAACAATTGTTTTTCATACAGTATCATGCTTTTTATCAGTCAAAAGCAAGGAGAGCAAAAAAGTTGACACTCTTGAGCATATAATTCTTCACTTTTTTTTTAAAGCAGAAACTTAATATATCTCCCTTTTAATATGACATGATTATATGCAGTGCCTACCATACAGTCAGCATTGATGCTTGGTTTGGTTATGGATACCTAACAGTAGGATATGGATATATGTTATAGCAACAAGCTTATAAATTTTAATTACTAGCAGTACGAACATAGAGATATGTTGCAAGAACAAAAAATAAAGTCAGATTGATAGCAAGGGATGAGGACTTTTTAGTTTTTTTAGATACTTAAAATATGCATTGCATATCCAAAGTAAAGTCCTACTAAGTGGCATTCATAACAACAATAAACAAAGCAATTTTAAAATAAATAGCTGCTGGTGACTGAGTGATACCTCAAAGTCATCACATGCTCAAAATGTTAGAAATCTGAAGATTTCCGGTAGAAATAATTCAGCCCCCTTGTTCCTCACTGTCCACCTCACTCCCTATTAGAACATGTTCCTAGAACTGTTCTGAGGAGGGACAAAGCTTAATATTGCATAGATAGAAAAAAAAGAGAGAGAGAGAGATCCTAGCACAGTGTCGGTCTATGATCTGGCTCAATATTAAGAATATACAAATATTCAACTTTTTACTTTTTCAATCTGCCTCTGAGGAATGCAGACAGCAAAAAGAGGAAAAAAAAAGAAACACTTTTTTTTTTTTCAATATACAATACTTTAATGGCAAGGCTTTCTAACTCCTCTAAATCTTACTGCTTTCCAATGGAATTCATTATACCATACCCCAGCACAGAACACATTATTCCAAAAAGACTGGGCTGCGATGGCTATGTTTCAGAGAATGCTGTGAGGTTTGGTATGAGAATGTTTTTGCTTCTACTACTGCTTGGCCATGAATTTACATCAGTTGTATCTGTGAGAAATAGAAGGTTTTCCTCTATGCCAATATGAATTAAAAATATGTTATTTATTGACTAGAGTGGCTAATTGCAAAGATAAACTGAGCTAGAAAGCATATATTACTATCAAAGTTTGTTTATGAAGATAATTGGATGCAAAAGATCAGGATCAGAACACAAGACTGCCTACACAAGGGCAAGTCCATCAGGATCCCACCTGGCAGGGACACTACCTGACTGGTGGAGGAAACACAATCAATATCGAAATAAAGGTGTTCCCTACTGCAGTGTAAGTCTATGTATATGGAGAGTGGATTTTTCAACACTTTACTCATCACAACTGAACTGTGGTTTCAGACTTAAACAAGGAAACAGGGTTGGATTTTATAAAATTCCAAGTACTGCTGTCTTTGAATGGTCAACAGGTTATTTTTTCATGCTGCTTGTAATATTCTACAAATAATTATTTTCAAATGTAATCTCAGTAAAAGGAAAGGCAGCCTCGAAACTTGAAGCCTTGGATTTTTTTCAGGAAAGCATTTGCACCTTTTTAGGTGGGAAGGAGTTAAAGATAGTGGAAAAAAAGTATGATTCAGGATTCATATGATTCAGGATTATGTTGCACCATATACAAAGAAAGTACATTAAGAGGTGACTTATTTTTTCCTATCTTTCAATATTTCAAAATTTCTTTTCAGCAGATTCCAAACACATCTTCCTTTTGCAGATGATAGAAAAACACAAGATGTCATTCATTATATAAAAATATCTTTCTTCTCCTAACTAAAATATTGTGCCATATCTTGGGACTGAAGGAATCAATTGTGCACAGTTTGTATAAAATACATATGTCTCCTCCTTATATGAACAGAACACATTAAATACTGCAGTAGTCTTTTATTTAGATGTTTGGATATATATAAGCTCTTCTGAAGTCCTGGAGTTGCCAGGAAATATGGGCTTCCCACTGGGGCGCAAGTTCTTGCTTATACTGAAAGACTCTCATGGTTGCTCTCATTTGTGCTGGCTTGCCATGGCCCCAGAGGGACTGTCACATTGCCACGTCTCTATGCCCTCCGCTGCACTGACGTCTCTCTTGTAACAAGGGGCAAGCCTGCAAAAGTGGCTATTTCCACAGTGGAGGGAAGCTGAAATGAGAAACCTGTGCCTATAGTCTCCAAGCGCTAAAGTAAAGACGTAACAAAGAGAAGTTTCATAATGGCTTAAAGCAATAATTTTTGGAAGGAAAAATCAAGGGGTGAATGAAAAAAAGGTCTGAGCACAATAAATGCAAGGTTTTTCAAAATATTTTCTGTCTTATGCTGCCTTGCGCTCTTTGTTTTTCTTTTTCCTTTTATTTATTTATTTATTTATTTTAAGTCTAATCAAGATGTGAGTTTTAATGTTTTATCAATGGTATTCCCAGGACTTTTTTCATGCTACTTCCATTCCTTGGCAAGGACTTTTGATAGGAAATAAAATAACTGGGCTAAGGATTATTGTTTATTATTTTGTTCATATGTCTCACTTTTGCAATGGGTTGAGTATAGAGATGTGGGAAAATAATATATAGGAGACCAGGTCTGCTCAAGGAGTTGTTTGGAACTGCAGTATTTCATGCATCTAAACTGGGTTTGCAGAGGAATTCTAGGAGTGATTATAGGAGTGTCACTTAGCTAATGAAACATTTTACAACAGTCATCTCTATTTATTTTTGGTCAGGATATGTTCTTTATGCACTGAAGGTCTTACACTGATGAAAAAGATGAAAGTCAATTCTTTTATGTCCTTGTTAACTAGTTAAAAACTGTCTGTCAGACCCAGTGCTTCAAACAACTTGACAGCTGCAGTTGTGTTGTTTTCTTCAGTCACATATATTCTTAATATTAAAAATAATGGCTTAATTTCAAATCTTCTTTTCAATAGAGATTGATCTCCTTGTGGTACAATCTCCTTTCATTCTTGACAATGTAGTATCTGTTTGGCAGTTCACAAGTGGTCTTCTTTAACTGATAATATATATTCAGAATTTCACCCATACTCAGAAAGCAGCAGGAAGCACCACAATATTTGGAAAATTTCAGGGTGCTGACTAGGTAGGTTGTTTGCTAGTAACAGGCTTAAAAGTGTTTAGGGTGTTCAGAGAAGAAGACCTCAGCCCTCCCACAGGGTCTTCTTATGGTTAAGCTTGAAAGGGACCTTTAATCCAACTCCCCTGCTCAAGCAGAGTGTGCTGCTTAGGTTGTGCCATCTCCCATCTTTAGTATTTCACAAACCAAAAAACAAACAAACAAACAAAAAACAAGCAAACCATCAAAAAGGCTTTTTGGAGATATTGTAAGGCTTTATATTTCCAAGGCTCTACACTAATAAATCCACGTACCGTAACTAAGTCGAAAAAAAAACCCCTTTTGTCTGTATTTTGTATCTTGGAAAACATGAGAAACTGACATTAGGCCCAACATTTTCAAAGGCAGTCCCATATTTTGATATCATTGCTTTATTAGTGATATACACAGGCTAATTCTTCATCTGACCCTGCATGTGCAGGGTGGTTGGACTAGATGATCTCTAGAGGTCCGTTCCAACCTTAACGATTCTATGATTCTGTGATCTGAGCAGTGCTGGACAGCCACTTTCTACTCTCAGCATGCTCTCAACTTCTGAAAATTAAGCCAAAAATTTAAAGGCAAGTTATGCAAGTATGAAAATATGCTCATAAATGATCTTTCCATAACTCACAAAATCAATGTCTGAAATCCTCAGGGAGCTCTCAAGACATGGATCTTTGGACCCATGCAGGACACAAATCTGAATCTTGGGAAAGTGAAAATAAAAAAAAAAAGGTATGTTCTGGCAGCCAGCTATCATGGAAGTTTTGCAGCTTATGAGTGTAATGTAGGCAGAATCCTGTATAAGCCACTTTTTCAAAGCTCCAAAGTGAGCACTGTATTTTGCTCAGGATGAAATCCAGAGGAGTACCATCCGCCTCCAGCCTCAACTGATCAATTCATGTTAACAAAGCTATTTTAGAAACTGATATTAAGTAAATGGCTTCACAGTTACAAAGAATAGGGGGAAAAATCTCTATTTTATTTTTTCTAAGCTGTCACTGCCTCCAGAATCCTATTGCAGGTATTTCACATTTCGGTCTTATCAATATTAACAAAGAAGTGCAATATTTGAGAAAAAAAATATCCTTTCTCTACCCACATAGTGTCTGTCTCTTGCCTGACACTTTTTAGGCTCATGACTTTTACAACACCCACAGTCTGAATGTCTTTTCTTGACGAGTTCTTTAGTGTCTCGGTTTGTGTATCTACTAAACATAAGATTGACTCAAACCTAATTTACATTGGATTACAAAGCAGACAGATATCAAATTTTGAAATACTACACCTCTTGGAATATTAATATGGAAATAAAAGTACTTAGGATCCTTATTGAAGGATAACAAGTAATATTTTAATTACTCTGCTTGTCTAATAAAGGAATATTTGCTTTTTTACACTGAAGGTGTGTCATTCTCTTTAGTTAAACTTTAATTTTTGCAATGAGATTAAGGTGAATAATTACACTAGTACCCCCGGGCAGAGATTTTACAAAATGCCAAGCAAAAAATATAACACATTTCTCTGGGTATTCAAATCATGCGACTATACCTTGCAATCACCTAAAAGCATTTGCCTGCATGTGGAGCAAGTACTGCCTCATCACCATTCATCACCTTTTAGGAGGAAATCAGTAAAACAGAGAGAGGTAGGAAAATGCAAGGGGGATTTCTTCGTGGAAGAAATTAGAAGAGCAAAAAGGGATGAATGAGAAGGGAGAAGGAAGGAAAGGAAAGGAAGGAAACAGAAGGGGAAGGAAAGAAGAAAGCGGAGGAGAAGGGAAAGAAATTAGATTGGGAAGGCATTGCAGTTACATCATTAAATAACATTTCTCAAAGACTGGTGCACCCGTTGCAGGGAAAGCCCTCTTCTCCCCAGGTCACCACTGCCCGCAGCCCCTAGGACTATTGCGGAGCGGAGTACAGCTAGACCCCAGATTTTGGGGTCTGCCTGGAAATTGCTATCATGTATTGAAGTGCTAAACAGTGATCTGAACCGCGTTGGTGAGCATGATGATCCATGAAGACTTTAAACAACGCTTCCTTTTATATTCTCCTAAGGGAGTCCATTAACTGGGATCAGGGGGTGAAGTAAGTCATTCCTGACTGGGTCACAGCTCATTTTATGAATATTATAATAGAATCTGTCTCCCTTCAGTAGATACATAGGCTTTCATTATCTTGGCCATTTCTTTATTAAACTCTTTTAGATTTCTTTTCTAAAATCACATCCTCAAGTACTTGATTTTTTACATCTTTTTTTTCTATCTTGCATGGAATGTATTTTGCTCACATGAGACTCATTGACTATATCTTTGGGTTAAGAAAGGTATCAGCCTAGTTAAAAGTGAATAAATTGCCACATATATTAACTGAAATGTTTTTCTTTCCTGATAACTCATTGTCTCAGAAAGAAAAATAGTAAATCGAAAAAAAAATAGTGAATTCTTCTTTAATAATTCCCAGTTTTTATGTGCTAATTAAATGAAACGCTAAAAGCTGTGCAAGACTTCTAATATTCAGAATTAGCGTATTCCTCTCTGTTGTAATGGCATGAACATTTTTCTGACTTTCTCAAACCTCTACCATAAGACATTTCTTAGGGTCAATGAGCAGAATGGCGAATAGGCTATATTTCAAAGCTGAGTAGAAGTACTCTTGCATAATTTATAATCATCAATGTTTTATTTGTCTAAATATAATATTTATGATTCTCATTTATGAAATTACTTAATGAAACATAAAATGTTATGAGCTATAATTTATTTTATTAAAATGAAAATCAGAAGCATTCAATTACTGTTATGGATAATCTCAGCTGAATTGAATCACTATTGCTGGGTACTCTCTAATTCTTTCTAAGGCAAGAAG
The DNA here is from genome assembly GCF_000705375.1 of Tinamus guttatus. The sequence continues at coordinate 58,798 of NW_010578516.1, read as the reverse complement.
CTGAAGATAGATTACTTTCAGAACAATTAACTGTCATAAAGAATAAAGAGCTTTTACAATACTCAAGAAAATGCTTGTTGAATATATATTTTACATGGAATAAAACAGCAGTCTTAAAAATTCACTAATGCTTTGGATAACAAGGCTTCAACATGCAAACACTTATTGATAACTCTAATTTAGTATAGCTGGCATTAGGAGAACATTGATCTATTTAAACTAAAATGTATAACTGTATTAAAGGTTCACAAATTCATGAATTATATGCAGATAGGTACTCTGTAAAGTATTCCAGCTATTTTTAAATGTATGTTTCTATAAGCATCTATACCTGCCACTGACAAAATCACAGTGAAAAACTCATAAAATGCATAAATTTATAATCCAGAGATTTGAAACCTAAACTAAAGCAAGACCTAGACTGGAATACATTTTTCCTCTCTTTCATGACTGAAAAGAAATTGCTCTGCTTTCATAATTAAGATATTTATTCCAAAGTGCTAGCTACATTCACAGAATATTACTACAAGAAAGTTACCCAAGATGTGAGTGACAGCAAATGGAACTAGGTCAGCTGTGTGAAAAGGAGAGATAGCAGCACTTCTAAGGCCAGAACACAAATAATAAAGTTGATGATAAAAATAAAAAAAAAGTCTTGGATTATTTTACAATATTAAAAGTCCCTTTCAATCATTCTATTAAGTTTACATTTTTTCTCTCTTTCTGTTTTCATCAAACCAAAAATTGATCCCATTTTACTTTTCCCTTGGGAAAGGCCAGATCCCTTTTTCCTCATAAAAACTCTTATATCGTATTTACTACAGAGATGCATTAGCATCTGATTCAGTAAGTTAATATGTTTAAATATCTGCTTTGGCAAAGGTAAGAGTATTTCTTTCAATACAATCTAATATTTATTATATTCTCAAACACAATCCTTTGCAAAAAGTTTGGTTTTTTTTCTACTTTTCTGGGTTTTTTTGATTATTTTCTGCTGTTTTCCCTTCTCTAAATGCTACTGACATACAGGTTGAACATGGCTGCACTGTTTTTCTGAGCTCATCTGAAACATGGATTAGGTTAGATGCTCTCTCCAGTGGATGCTAATGTGTTTTGCTTTGCATGCATGTTCCTTAAAAACCCAGCGAGTTCAATTTTCTGAAGCAGAACAGTGTCTCTCATGATATGAAACTAAACACATAAGATGCAGTATGAAACCAAAACTACAGGATATCAGGCAGTAACCATAATAAATCATTAATTTTAAGTTCCAGTTCACAAAACTGGTTTCCAGGAACTGATTAAGCTCCTGAGGTGGAACAGGCAGGAATTAAGCTACATAACCCCCAAAAAACTACCTTATTGTTGCATTCAGCAATTAAAATCTTCTGAGCTACTCTCCTTGGATTTTGAGTGACTCAGCACTTAAATACATTGGTAATATAAAAAGTAGTCAGACATAGCATATTAATCAGTGATAAAAATCCCTCTAGATTAGAAGTTGACCCTCAACTGTAAAATGTAAATCTAAATTTCACTGAAGAAACTGCAAGTGTAATATTGTTATTCAGTCACTTTTTCTTTAGTGCCCCTTCTTCTAATCAAGAACACCCAAGAACATGACAACTTCTGCCTCTAGGAGATCACAGAATAACATTAAAATCATAATTAAAAGTATTTGAGATTTTTTTTTTGAGAACATTTCAGTTTATTCACCTTCTTAGTAACTTAGATCCAATTTTAAGTGTCTCTCTATAATTCCAGGGAGATAAATACATAGGTTTGCAGGAAAGTACCACTGCAACTGTGCATTCGCTTACAGTCTCACTGTCCTCTTATTTACATAAATCACTCATCTATAGTTTTGTTTCTCAGCAAGATTGAGCAGACAATTGAGCCCCACATAATTTTCCAGAAGAGAGGGACAGGTGTATAATCTTGTGACAGTTCATAAACCACTTTGAATTACTCACACCTACACAGTGCAAATACATATTGGGACCCAATATGAATAGATATTCAGTCATCGCCAGTTTTATTTCTTAACAAACAAAACATTAACACAATTAGCACCACAAATCAGTACAGATGAACACCAAGGATCCTAATCCTCTATTTAATTCTATAGCAAAAAATAGTGTAAATTCAAGACATTACTTAACGCCTACAGAGCTAAGTTCCCAGACAATGTAGCTGAAAAGAAAAGCTGTAAGAACACTTCGAATCCTTTTGCTGAGAAAGTAATGGGGATTCAGTAGTCCATCACCCCTAACAGGCCACCGGGTATATGTTAGGCTGGTGGCATAGGACTCAGGACTTGTCAGGCTCTTCCTGGGCTAGTCCTGGCCTGTCTGGAGCTTTACTTTAGCTTGTTTAGCTGTATAAGTAACTGTCATAGACTCAGGGAATAATTCCAGTTCAAAGGGAATTCTGGAGACTTAACCTTCTCAAAGCTGCAAGCTATGAGTTGAGATTGCTCCGGGCTTTATCCAGATGGGCCTTGAAAGGCTTGCTTTAAAGCAAGGTTAAAGGCTTGACTTAAACTTGTGCAGCCTCTTGTGGCAACCTGTTCCAATGCTTAATTATCTTCACAGAAAAGGTGTTTTATTTTTTTCTTCCTGAAGGCTGTAAAGCATAGGGGTCTTGGAGAGCAAGCTGCTTGTGAGCCATCAGTGTGCCCTGAGAGCAAAGGAGGTCAACAGCGTCTGGAGAAATATCAGCAGGAGCATTGTCAGGGGATGAATGGCATCTTTATCCAGCAAATCCACACCATAGAGTGTTTTATGCTGTTGTTGGCATCCTCTCTTTCCATCCACCCCCATATTAGAAAGACATCAGTGAACAGCAGAAAGCTTAGGAGACCATAACAGTCAGGGTGCTGGCATTTGCCATGTTACAAGAGGCTGAGGGATAAGGACTTGCCCAGCTGGGAGGTGAAGAGCCTTACGGGACCTAACAATACCTCCGGAAGATGGAGCAAGGCTCTTCAGCAAGTAACCTGGTTGACCCCTTAGTTGATCTTTCTTTGAGTCCCCACTCATAAGGCTGGACCTTCTGAGGCACTCTCTAAGCTGAATTATTCTATGGTCATACCAGTAGTCTTCACAACTATCAAGAAGACCCTAAACAGGTAGACATTTAGTGCTCAGAATGCAAGAGAAAATTAAATTAAACTTGATAGTTGCTATCTGTCTACAAATGTCATATTTTTTAAATGAAAAAACCATAAATTTAAATTTTGAAAGGGGTCCAGGAGAGTTGGCTAGCACCATTCAAGCACCACTTTCTCCAAGCTCAGGATCAGTGCATTTCTATAAGAAAGAAGTTGAGCAAGGGGGGCTGGAGATCTGCATGGTGGGGGCAAGGAGCTGTTGGGTAAACTTAATGAGAAAAAGAGCACATACATAATGTGGAAGAAGGGCCAGGCCACCTGGGAAGAATATAGGAACATTGTCAAAGAATGTAAGGATGCAACGATGCCTGTTTGGAATTAGAGTTAGCAAGGGATGTCAAGGACAACAGGAAGCGCTTCTACAAATACATCAGCAGCAAAAGGAAGGCTAGGGAAAATGTTAGTCCACTGCTGAATGGGCAGGGTGCCTTGGTGACAGAGGATGCAGAGAAAACAGAGTTACTAAATGCCTTCTTTGCTTCTGTCTTTACTGCTAAGGCTAGTCCCCATGAACTACAGAGCCCAGAGACAAGAGAGAGAACCAGGAGAGAGGAAGACTTTCGGCTGGTCAAGGAGGATTGGGTTAAGGATTATTTTGGCACACTGGACACCCATAAATCTATTGGCCCAGATGGGATGCATCCAAGAGCGCTGAGGGAACTAGTGGAGGTTATTGCTGAGTTGCTCTCTATCATCTTTGAGAGGTCATGGAGAGTGGGGGGGTGCCAGAGGGACTGGAAGAAAGCCAACGTCACTCCAGTCTTCTAAAAGGGCAAGAGGGAAGACCCGGGAAACTACAGGCCAGTCAGCTTCACCTCCGTGGAAAGGTGATGGAGCAGCTCATCCTAGAGACCATCTCTAGGTATGTCAAGGAAACGAAGACGATCAGGAGTAGTCAGCATGGATTGACCAAGGGAAAGTTGTGTTTGATGAACCTTGATAGCCTTCTATGATGAGGTGATTGGCTGGATGGATGATGGGAGAGCTGTAGATGTTGTCTACCTTCAGCAAAGCTTTTGACACAGTCTCCCATAATGTCCTCATAGGGAAGCTCAGGAAGTGTGGATTGGACAAGTGGACAGTGAAGTGGACTGAGGACTGGCTGGATGGCAGAGCCCAGAGGATGGTGACAAATGGGGCCAAGGCTAGTTGGAGGCCTGTGGCCAGTGGTGTCCCGCAGTACTGGGCCGGGGGCTCCTCAACTTGTT
>NW_010578516.1:29389-53541 GCF_000705375.1 Tinamus guttatus | reverse complement strand
TGGAGTCTGTTCTGTGGAGATCTCCAAACCTGCCTGGATGCCACCCTGTGCCATGTGCTCTAGGTGTCCCTGCTGGAGCAGGGGTGTTGGGCTAGATGATCTCTAGAGGTGCCATTCTGTGATTCTGTGTGATTCTCTGTGAATGAATAATTTCTGACTACGTGGGATGGACAGCACAGTACTGTGCCAATAACTAAATGGTCATGCACTTCATAAGCCGTTTCCAACTCAGACCACATTTAAATCAACGTTTATCAGATAATAATTACTATACCACAAAAAAACCCTATTTAAATTACAAGTATCCTTTCTAAAACATGTGAAAATTTCCCCAAATTAAGTAGTAAATATCCCAGCTAATTGTCTTATCAAAAAACAAAGGAAAAACTAGAAAAATATTCAGACAGGATCTAAAAATGAGAAAGATTCAATCTTAAAAAAATAATACTTGGTGAAGTCAGCTGCAAAAATACTAAAGTTAACCAAGAAATTACAAATTATTATTTTTTTTGCGATGATCCATATAGCTGACAAATCTACTAATATTTCTTAAAAAAAGAAAATCAGAAGCCAAATTCTCATCCAACAGAAGCCTTGTCACCACCTTTTGTTCATGTTTTTGTTGCCTGTACTCCTTTTATATCATCAGAAAGTGATAATTATTTAAAAATATTTAATTAGTAGAAGTAATATTAAATTACTCATTTTCTATACGTTGCACTTAGTTGTGATTTGCAATTAACTTCTGTATATCAGCCTTAAAACTCCTACTCACCATATTGTTAATACTCTTTATAGTACCATAAAAAATAGAGACAGAATCCATCTACTGTTCCAATTCTAATCACTTGCCACTTTTAAAACAACATATGGGAAAAGCCGAATACATTTTGAGAATTCTGCTTGTTTAGCAAAATGTAATAGCAGCTTAAATTGTTTTTCCTTTAAACACTGTCTAGATTACACTTAAAAGTATTAGCAGTATTTTGATACATTTTAACTAGAAATATATAACATTAACATAGGCTTTTATGATGTGCGTTATTAGCTGTTTTACCAAACTGAGCAAACACTTCTATTCCTATTTTCCTGCTGAGCACAAGCAAAGGCAGATATAAATTAAGAACCTAGGGACAAGTAAGAGCAAAAAGACCTATTTGTGGTTTGCAAAAGACCAGCTACTTAAGTTTCCCTACCATTCTGTGATTATTCTGTGATTTTATTTACTGTTTTCTCTATACTACACTTGCTTTTTTTAAGTGCCTACACTACCTCCCAACTTATTCTGATCAAATTCCTTAATATTACTTTCAATTTTCTACATGGCTCTGGGGAATTCAGCTTAATGCTTCCATCAGATCTGGATGAGGTAACTAACTGCAGCTATTTGGTTATTAGCAAATAATTTCCTATCAGTAATAATATTCTACAGTGAGATGGAGAAGCAAACCTAAACTTCTCCTTGCCTGTCCATCCCTTTGTGCCAGAGCCAGGCCAGCTGACTACAGATAATGATCACAATATGATGCAAATGTATGGGATCTTTCCTGCCATCTTTTCTACAACCAAAGAAATAAATGTTTATTGTGATAACTTCTGAGCCAGGCTTATAAAACCTGTTGAGGACTTAGTAGCATATTTGCTGCATTTCTACTATACAAATAAATAAGCTTTATAATGACTTACAGCCAGAGACGTGGACTATGGCTAAACTTTATTATATTTTTTGAGTGCAGAAAAATGACTATTTCTGAGACAATCACTCCACAACACTTAGAAGCACATTTAGCTACCCTAAAAAAACACCATCACTGCCACCACCATCAAAAACAAGGATGAAGTGATAAAGTTGTTTTTCTGAAAGTGTGGGAGGTAGCAAATTAGCATCTAAATTTTGTGGCGTACATGAAGAGCAAATTCTCAGGTCAAGAACAAACCACAGTGCAGGTGTACAGGATTTACAGTTTAAGGATATAGCAGAACAGCGGGTTATTGTGGCAGCTGAGCCACCATCAGCCAAAGTACACACGCATCACTCAATATACACATTGTGTCTAAGGATTTTGTCTAAGCTCTCCTGCCCTAACATATAATGACTGTGAGTATATAATATACTACTAACTCCGTGAAGACATATAATTGATTTATTTCTGGGACTTTTGGGCAGTTTCTTAAAGAATAACAACTCTAGGTCTAGTTCACAGATCTAAAGATCATTCAAACCTAATCTGTGGCAGACTACAAACTGTAGTGAAAAATATTGCTCAAATCCTATGAGTGGCAAATGCAGCGCAGCAGGTTCCTATCCTAGTTTTAGTCAAATAATGTCACAAAAGCAAAATGAGGACTTCTTTAGAAAGGATCAACATCCTTTCTCTAAAACCTTCATCATGGTCCAGCTGATCCTGGCCTCCGTACAAAATGATTCACCAAGCGCCTGTGGAGCCGTGCACCAACCAATACCTTCATGCAAGTCCTGGAGCAAAACGTTGCACACTGACACATTTTATGGGCTGCTCTATATTCTCAACTGTAGTGACAAAATTAAAACAAAACCATGTTGTCATCGTTCGAATTCTTCCTGTGGTAATCCATGCTGCTTGGCTAACTAGTGTGAAACAGAATAGCTGAGAGCATACTTTATGTGGAAAAAAAAAACAACAATAATAACAATAATTTTAATATGGAGGTTCACAGGGCTGTGGAATTACACCAGAATGATTTCTGATAAATCGTTATACAGTTTTCTGAAGCCTTTGGCAGCAAAGGCATGAAGAGCATATAATGCCTGAAAAGCTCTAGCTCTCGGACCTTGCTCCAGATGATTTATTTTTTTGTCTCCATGCCCTGCTAACTACGATCACTGCAGGACTTAGTGTTCTGCTTATATCACAGTGTTAGACAGCTGTTGGGTGGCCTTAGGTGGTGCCATTCAATGACAGGAGATGCAAATGTCACATTCCCTCAGGCTACATCTGCATCAACCACATTTCCCTTATTGCTGTGGTGTTTTGTTGTTGTTGTTGTTGTTTGTTTGTTTGTTTTTTTAACTTCGATGCCCCAAGGAATAGTTTCATTCTACTCAGTGACCTATATTATGGCAGGCTCGCTGTCCCAGCTGCAGGGAGCATCTTTTAACGTAGTGTCTACCTCCCTCCTGCTGAGCTCCAACTCTGGCAGCTATTTCCCATGTGAAGTCTCTTAGACCCTTCCAGGCTTACATGAGAGAATCCAGGTCCTTTAACCAAAAAATAATTCTCAGGAATTATTAAGGGAGGAATTAATTACATTTCATTAGTTACTGCTGAAAAATGCTCCATTCATGCAAGAAAGACTAAAACCAAGAAGGGTACATACAATAATACCTATGTGTAAATGTCTCTCCCAGGTTTAACAGCTACTGTGAGTACACACTCCTGGAACATAGGATGCCTATTCTAAAATATGGTATATACCCAGTAAAACAGAGAGAAATCCTTTTGCATAACTTTAGCTAATAAGGCTTTTCATATAGTCAGTTGAGAGAAAGAAATACCCATACCACCCAAAGAGTGACCCATTCCATCACATGATATTGTAAATAAGTATGATTAATTGCCCTCTTGTGGTGCTTCTCTTCTTACATTAGCCATGAAGAGTATCTAGGGGACTTACTTAAACCATTCTGCATGCTCAAGTTAGGTAAAAGAAATCCAAAGTCTTAAGGTGGAGAAAAGTACTGAGTATAAAATATGGCCAAATGTTTTGATTGTAAGAAGGATGCCCTTTAAGAATTTATTTAAATTGATCTTTCACTGTTTTTATTTTGTGTTTAATTACTTGGCATTATACGAATCTATACTGCCAGCACCCCATCAGTACTTAACAGAGATAGCATCTCTGTAAAAAAATGCTCGGTGAACATCTAAACACAATTAACATCAGGAGACCTGAGGGTCTGAAGCATTACTGGTGTTTACTATCTAGCTTCACTGAATGTACATTGCAATAGGAAAAAAATAGCAGTATTTCATATCTGGGGCCATTTGTTTCTTGTCTTACAGAGAAAACGACGTGATTAGAATCTAATTCTGCCCTTATCTCTCAGAAGCTGCGACAGGACTAGCAAATGTCTTTCCAGTTTTATTACAGAAAGTGGGAGAACAGGAAGGGTGATACAAAGGTCTTTAAAGTGGCCTCCGGTCATGAAAATTAACTTAAAAAACAGCAAATGGAAAATTCTGCATATATTTCCATTTGTTTGAATAGGCTAATGAACTTGTCTCCGGTAAAATATATTTTTAAGAGAGAATTGCTTGCTGCTCAGGAATCTTCTGCAATGTGTACATAAATAATACTAATATCTGGTTCTTTTATCATACATTACTTTCAATACTAGTATGACTTAATAAAATGTTATAGATTTTTGCAAATATTTTCTATACATTGGAGTAAGTAAATTATCAAATGAGTTACATTCAATCAACAACCGTTGTCCCCTGCATCAAATTTTGGCTATAGAGGTGGACCCCAGAGTGCATGAACAGACATTTCAGTCTCCTGGAGCCAGGGATCTGCCCATGCAGCTTAAGTTATATGACTGGGGCTAATACAGTTTGCAAAAGAACACAGCAAAAAACAAACCAAAACAAACAACAACAACAACAATAACAAGACAGTTGTTTGGTTTGTAAAACACGAGTACTGCTTTGACAGTCTGTCTATATCTTTATATTCTAACTATCACCATAGTAACCGGATCCTGCAAGGTGTTTTCAACAGACAAAGAACAATTAAGTTTCCAGGAGAGGAAAAACGATATCCCTGGTCTTTTTTTTTTTTTTCCCCTCAAATAACTGAATTAGATGGATTGTGCCAATTATCCCAGGAGCCCAAATATGATAGCAAACAAAATTAATTTTCAACTGTTAAAATTGCTATTAAATAACATCAAATGCCCATAACAGTTTTAGGAAAGAAGAGAGGCAGAATATAGTCAATACTTCCTTAAGGAATGGAAACCTGTGAGCTGAAGTAAGACAGAAAAAAAAAAGGATGGAGCAACAGCCTGGTGGATTAAAAGATCCACAAGCTCCTGCTTCCAGTGGGAATGTGATATGACCCAAGCTGAAATGACTGACATTATGAGTCCTCTCATACTGCCCTTTGCTCCCAAGCTACACTATACGGATTATCTCAAGAAACAATCAGTAGACATAATTCCAAACCCCAGGAACTATATGATACTATGAATGCTTTTGTATACAACCAGCAACCAAACAGGAATCGACATAAGGGTTTCTGTTCTTACAAGGCAAGGCCACTGTAATTTGTCACCAGCTAACAGTAACAAAAAGAATCTCTTTAAAAAAAAAAAAACACTTTATTAAAGGAACACAATACCTTATGAATCATCACCACACACTACCAGCAATTAACCTGACCAAAAAACAGTGCATTTAAAGAGTCATAAGATACTATGACTTCACAAGAAACAAAAATCTTTAGGGTAAGTGGTAACATGTATAAATCAAAGCCACACAATATTCTAAAAGAACAACATATCTATCCTCCAAAAGGCCATGGCAATGGCTGATCTTGGTAACCACTGAGCAAACACCAACAAAAACAACTGCTGCTTTTTTAAAACTTTCTTTCATCATGCTTAATCTGACTGTGGTCTTTCTGCAAACATTATTTCACTTGACATTAAAACATCATTAGGAACCTTATTTCATTACTAGAAATGAAACTTTTTCCTTTTCCCTTCCTGTTTGTAGTTTTAAGAGCTCATCACTTGAATAACCTCTGGTTACCATTGTTTTCTCTTCACAAACCCTTGTAATCTGGTCCTAAACTTATCCCAGTACTTTGGTATTCCTTTTTTCTTTTGGGATTAATTTATCCTTTTAATCTCCCTAGCTAGCCAGCTATTGCCACATATTAACATCACTCTTTTCTTAAATATTATTTACAAATGTAAAAACTTCAGAAAGGTCCAAGTCATAGCAAGAATAATAAGAAGCAGATTAGTAGGTGTATGCTGTAACTGCAGTCAAGAAGTCCACTTCAATTGCTTATTTAGCATACCAGAATATTGCTGTTCAGCTCATGAAGGAGGGATATGGCTGTTTTGGAACCAGAATCGACGGAAAAGTATTTGACTTCCGAGACAATTTCTCAGGCTGTAGTTCAGGACAATTCAGATACAACAGGGACTTCTGTCCTGGTAACACCAAAAAACTTTCTAAGCTTCACCAAACAAATTCCATGTTAATTTTAATGGGCGCTGAGCTAGAAATTGTATCCTCCAGTCTGAAAGTTTAAGGAGCACGGCCTTGATGAAAACATTCTCACATTTATACCACAGCTGAGAAAGCTGAAATGACAACAAGATCAATGCACAGATGTGCAACTTAGATTGAAACCATAAAAACTTCATGCATCCCTGATGTTTGCACATTGGTACTATACAGGCATATTGACATAGAGGGGAGAGGTCTCTTCACAGTGCTATAAAATCAAACTCCCACCTAGTTACAAAGCATATACTGAAAGCATAGTTTGGCATAGCAGAATTCTATAGCACAAATCTTTGCTATTTTAGAATTTCCCTGCTGGAGAAATGTCCCCTGTTCAGGGAAATGTAATAACCTCCTGCTGCCTAAGGAATGGAGACAAAATGGAATTTGGGACCCCACTGTCTGAAGCTTGGTTTTATACCTTCAGGCAAAATATAGGGTTTTGCATCTAAGGGGGAGAGGAGGGAGAACGACTCACATCATCTGTGGATTACACATGGGGGGAAGATGATAACAGGAGTTACACAAATAAAAATACATAGACCTTCTGTTCACTTATACTTCAAGATCAAATATTTTTGGGCATACCTTCATGTGCTCTAAAGAAGCTCTTAAGAATCATTTAATCTAATGTGCTGTTTCTAAATATTTGCACTGGTTTGATAATGCAGTTTCTAGCAACTCTGAGTGTGAACCAACTTTTTTTTTTTATTGAAGCAATCTCTTTCCATTTGCAAACTAGCATGAGTGCTGATAGCCACAGGAATAATACAGGGGAAGAAAAGCTATGTTAATTCCAACTCTCCAGTAGGTAGATTAAATTATTCTTTCCATTAACGGATTCTCAGACCACACTCAGTTAAATTGGCTAACATAGACTTATCCATGTCAAAGAAGAACAACTGAGCCTTCTGTTGGTAGAGAAATAAACCAGTAGAGTCCCAAGATGTAGTGGCAAAGAATTGCTTTATCAAGAGTTGCTTTACCATTGCTCTGGTAATATTGAAGACTGGCAAAGGCTGTACCTGGAGTGGAACGGAAGAACTCTGTTTAAAGCAGAGTGGAAATGGGAAAGTTGTTCTTGAGGGCATGTGTTGTTATAATAAGGATTATTATGAAAGCACTTAAGTAACAAAATTATTTATTTGGAGTCACATTGGTGAAGCATTTTAGGAATAGACAAGCTATATAGATTTTCAATATTCAATTATTATTTTAAGTAACTCTGTCTCTGTACTAGTATAATTTATCTGATATTTAATTGCATAAAAAAGGTCTGAATTTTCAAAAACAATGCAAACACAAACACTTTTGGAACAACCATTTCTTAAGGAAATCCATATAGTGTAAAAGTATTCAACTACTTATGAAATTGGAAACTAGTATGAGGATAAAAGTATATGACCAAAATTCCTACAAGCAACTAGAAATATAAATGCCCAGATTCAACTATGAGTCATCCATGGCTAGCGGTCTGAGTGCTACCCAGGCTGTTTTCCACGGGCTATGGCAGGAAACATGGTGAGGTAGCACTGAATAGTTAATCCTTCATTAATTGTTCATTAATCTCTTCAGGTTAAGACACAAGGTAGCTTTAGGTTTATCTGGTTACCTATACCAGGCGATTTGCACAAGGGATCTGAGTCCTGCCCTCTGCCTATAGCAGTGACTGGGGAGACGGTTTTAGATGACATGGGGAATTGGGTATCCAGCTCCAACTGACAGTAATAGGATTGTGCTCTATGGGAAAATTCTGTACGTTCCTACAAAAATAGCTAGTAAGGAACAATTATGTTTTCTATGAGCCTGTGTTGCTAAGAACACTTTATTTTTGCAAGCAGAGATTCCAGCAGAAGAGCCTGATATTGTTCCCTTTTGTAGAGTGTATTTCACCTGCCAGAACTGAGTGCACTGAGACAGACTGTGCAGCAAATAAACACGGGCACACACTTTAAAAGCACCATGGACTGTGCTCTCTTCCCTCCCCTCTAAGTCAGATTTCCTCTGCGTTTATTAGAAGTCCAAGTTAAAGTTGGCTTTTCTACTTAGGTCTGAGAGCTGTCTGTGGAAAGCAGGAAAGAGCTTTGCAGTATTATCAGCAAACTGAAAACAATGTAAGGAATGGAAAGAACATGAACAAGATAAATTTTGCTTATGAATCATGAACCATTCTACTATATGTAGCCATTAAATGTTATACAGCATGTAAGCTTTTCAGAAATTCTTCCAAAATAGCTTTATCTATGAGCTAAAAAATAATTATGCTACCCTCGCTATAGTTTTTATTTCAGTACAGCAATGTCAAAGTAAGCTACTTCTTATTTTAAATAGTTTGATAATTTAACATTTCTGCTTTAACAAAAAAAACACCATCGCTCACTGGCAAGTCAGAATACAGACTGGAAAATCTTGCAGATACTGTGCTGCTACAAAGCCTACAGTCAGCAAAGGCCCAGAAGGAGGAGTTCAAGCTTCTAAATTTGAAGACTTCCTAAACAACAGGGCAAGTTGAAGTGACTGGAGACATCAAACTACTGTTCAACAGCTCATCAGCTCTCTGGACATCAAAGGGTTCACAGGGAATCCCATAACCGCTGTGGCCCCATGACAAAAATGACTGACCACAGTCTCAGCTGGATGCCAAGAAGGTTTGCTTTTCAGTGGAGAAATAGCTAGTTAAATACAGATAAATGTATTTTGCAGACTCTTTTATATCATCAAAGCAGGACAAAGGAGCTCGAGTAGGAGCCAGCAATATTTATTGTTAAGGATGCCATGTAACTTTTCAAAGGGAAGTGTGAGAGATGTGGTCACTTCCACTACTTTCACCACAGCAAGAATTTCTGTCTTCTTTCTTTTTGTCATAACTCCCTGAAGTATAGTGTAATCCACTTAACACTATATCTAACCTTAATCAGCACCTTCCTCAGACGAGTTTCAAAAAGGAAATGAGAAAACATGTTCAGCCATGTTTAATGATAAAAAGTTAAATAGCACAGATAATTTTTCCATTTTTAGAGAGAAACAATTTATGTTTCTGTCTAGGCATATGCAGGTACATTCCTCAATGAGAAATATTTGTGTAAACATATATATGCCTACTCATAAAAAAATAGAAAAATGTTTTTCCTGCATCAAACAGCCTATTATAGTTTTCAAATACAAGCCTATTACACTTCCTTGAATTTAAAGGTGATTCAAGAACATTTCTGATAAATTACTGATAAACTCAGTATTTTGGAATTTTCAAATACATGCTTTCTGGAAATTGGATATCTGGGATCAAGGAGACTGTATTCATACTTCTGGGTAATCTTTCTAGCCATCCTCTTACATGCAAAAAAAAGTGTGAAAAATGAGTCTGACTCTCTTAGGCCTCTATCCTGAAACAGAAGGGAGATTGGATACCAAGATGAGAGCCCTACTTAATATTATTATTATTGATAATAATTACTTTTATTTAGAGTCAGTGGGAGAGAGGAGTGATTTGCTGAAGTACTTCGGAGGTCTCTCTTCCCCTGCTGACTTTATACAGAACAAAAGTAGTTTAGATCTGGATTACTTCTTGCCCTGCCAGGGTTAGATATCAAGAGTTCAAGCATATAAAAACTTCTGATAAGCACAGTGCATCTCATCTTGTGAATCAAAGCCCCTTAAAAATGATCTGCTGCATTTCCAAAAAAAAAAAAAACAACAACAACAACAAAAACCTAAACTATATATTTTTAAAAGCGGACCCCTTTTCTTCTTTCACTTTAATGAAAATTTCTAGGTAGTTTTTAACGGAGCATAATTCTAGGCTACCAAATTAGGCTACTTGAGTTTCATTGTTTTCTTAGAGTAACTCAGTATTTTTTTAAGGATTTTTGACTACTCGAACTTGCTATACTGCTCAGAAGAATCTGCAGAAGCCATTCAATTTGCTTTCTTAGTACGGAGGCTGTTCCCAAGCTGCCTGAGCACCACTATCATAGGTGACATAGGGGACTGCTAGGAAAGGTGGTCTGTTAGAAATGAGCCATGAAGGGCTGGAAATAAGTTCGGAAGAAAAAAGCATCTTTGGATATTTGTTCAAGGAGAGCTCTAGTCATTATGTTACTATAGTTGTCATGTATTCTTCTTTGCTAAATGGTTTTACATTTCCAGAACTGATTTTACATATCCCAGAACTGAGAGTGGTGTGCCATGCGGTGCCTCTTGCAGGGAGAAGTGAACATGCACTGAACGAACAAGAAAGGAAAGTGACATGGACAAATCTTCCGGTGAATTGATCAGGTGAACCGACATACCCTTATTGGATGCAAACAATGCATCTTGAAAGAATCCACATCACTATTAATGCCAGTTTGATTTTTTTACTATTTGGGAAATCATCATATCCCTCCTATTTTAATAATCTAAGAGCTTCAAAAATATCCTAAGAAGACTGAGAAGTGTTTATCTTGTTGAAATGAGGGTTTCTGTGGATGACACTGAAATATGTGAGTATCCAGGAGGTGAATTAAAAATATTGAAAGATGTGCCAATATTGATGTGCTTTCCAAAATGACTGCCCCAAGGGAGAGTTTTCAATCTCAAGTAGGTGACAGCTGCAGGAGACAGAAAATCTCTCAGGCATCTTTGCCCCATGTTCACCCACTCCAGAATGACATTCCCACTGTCTGAAGATATTAGTTAAGGGAACAGTTACACTTACTTTTTAGTCTTATGAGAAAATAAACCTGTATTTGCCATTGTCTATTTAACTTATTAAACTTACAATTCCAATCTACAATGTGCTTGTATATTCTCTCTTTACTTTCAAGTATAATGGATTTCTAAAGCAAAGTTGAAATTTACTGCATGTTTTAAACACCACCGTCTCACAGTTATAGGACTGTAATTAAAAGTTATGCCTGACATCTGAATTTAACTGACACCCATATATATATATATAGATGGCTTGAGGCTGGTCTCTACTGCCATTGTGGTTGATATAACTGAAATGATACCCTCGAAGGGAAACTTTTTGACAGCCATATGAGTAAACAGCTTGGATTCCAATTCCCTTCAGTCACTCTAGTTATGTGATTTAGCACAAAATGATTTGGAATCTCAACTGTCACTAAAGATCAAACTTCAAGGTTAAAAAATAAGGAAGAAATGGATATCTAAATTTCTTTTTTTCCTCACAGCGACAACAAGAAAAAATTAAAGGTTCATGCAGAACTGTGTTTTAGTTATGCAGAACAGTTATTTAGCTTGTAACAGCACTATGTTTCAGATAACAATAGACTGTGTGCTGTGGAACTGAAAAAATGTCAGGTCAGTCCAGCTGAACAGACCAAGGTAACCTCAAAAATTTTCTGAAAAATTCCACTATCACCAAAAATGTTGATTAAATGAATGCTCATGCTAAAAAAAAAAATAGTTGAAATAAATAAAAAAAAAGACAGTTGAATCTGCTGTAGGTTTGGACAAGTGAATTTCGCTATGAAACAGTCTGGCAAGAACTCTTGCTTACCAAATCAGAGCTGTTCACCGAAATATACTGAAATGCAATGACCATTCTCACTACTTACTGAGGACTGACAGTTCACAAACAGGTTTCTTAGTGCATCAAGACACTTCTGTACTTCACTGTCTTTTGCTACAGCTACTTACATTTTCTTTAGTAAGCAAACTGATTAAAGAATTGGCTGAAATGTCCAGCTGCACAAGGAAGAATGAAAGAATGAAATCGTTGGGCTAGGTTGCCTGAACCACACACTCTGTCATTGGCACGTTGATGTTGATGTCCTGCCTCCACCTTCAAAGGCAATTCATAAATCAGAGGCAGAATTAATTGAACATGCTGAAGGATTTCCCTGCTCCATGCTCAGAGGCCCTTTGCTCAGCTGGCCCTGGGCACTGACACACTGATGACTTAGTCCATTGCTTGACCCAGTGCTGGGAGAATCAGCACTTCCAAGGCTGATGGAAGCTGGAGGTCACACACCTGAGCAAGAGCACTTGCAGAGACCCGAGTGTGCTTGTGTGTGTCACTGTGGCAGTGGGAGGACAGTAGGTTTTAGGGATGCTAAGGCTATTCATTTCAGAAATGTCACTATAGAAACTGGACTGCTCAGTGTGCTGGCACTATTTCCAAAGCAAGAGATACAATAAGCCATCTCACATAGCATCCCCAAAGTGTTTTTCTCATCCTGCAAGAAAGAATATAAAATGATTTGCCTGCACAGTAACTTGTGGGACTCAACCTTATGCGCACAGATGCAAAATAGATCATCTTTCTAGACTTTGCTTTTTAGCCTTCTCAAATAATAACTTTATCTAAGATTCTTGTGCTTTAAAATACAAAGGATGTAATTTACAAATTTGGAGAAAATATGTAGCTTTTTCAGTAGAACTATCAGAATCCAGATTACTATCTGCCAGTTTTGACCTAGTAGTGCAGTTTTATTTTGTTTTTAAATGCAACATCTTTTTTTTTTCAAGTTTGAAGAGATTTCTTTCTGGATTACCTAAGTTAAATTGCTTTGAAATAAATGCAGTATTGGACTGTTGTAATTGATCTCTACATCAGAAGAAGATTCACAATAACATTTGAAGTAAAACATAAGCTTAACTAGCAATACATTAAATACAGGTGAAAAACTACTTTTATTCACTTCATTTCACTAACTGCAATCAAAAAAAAAGAAATATTTTCCAGTAGTTTTTATGTGATTCATACTTCCTATGTGCTATATACACTGAAGTACTTTATAAAGAAATTTTTTGTAGATCTAATGTTAAAGCAATTTCATTAGACAGATGTCTCCATCTACAGCTGAAGTACTGGAGCAAACCAATCACTTCTCTTTTCTTCATAAATCAGAAATCTGCCTTGAAATGCATCTCCCTAGAAGCTCACCTACCTGTATGCACTGAATAACTTACACCCAAATAAAAAATGAGGCTATATGAAAAGTGATCAGTGTGTTTTTTTTCTTTTCTTCTTAAATTTTGAATGGAAAGGTGGCTATAAATTATTTAACAGTGTATCAAAATTTGCAAGGGTAAAATGTTTTTTTTTTAAATCAGTTTGCACACTTACCAAGGCTTTTACCAATTTTTTTATGAATTGCCCAAAACTACTTTTGACATGTCTTATCAGACACTTCTGATGTTATACAGTAAATGCTTCACTGCACAGGCAGTTAAAACCACTGTTTAGAGCCTAGAGGGACTTCAAAGGAAATCTTATGGTCCTAAGCCTTTGACTGAAGTGTAATGTTCACATTAACCCTGGGTCAGTGTGGTGACAAATCACTGAATTTTGAAAGGTCAATAAGAGGTATTCATGTCCAGAGTTTCTCTCTAGACCTAACCAACAATGAGAAATCCCCTCTGTAACTACTAGCATGAGGATAGATAGAAAAATCAACAAAGTCTACAAAAGTTAAAGAACAAAAACATACTGCTTTCTCAAAATTAAATCAGTGTTTCCCCACTTACTCAACTGTTGATAAAATTCACAGATTTGGCTTGTATATGGCTTGAAATTATGGGAACATTGGCTATTTCGATTTTCTGTGTATTGACTTCTTCCATTGCATCACCAAGGAGGAAAATGAAGCAACATTTCTTTATTAGTCCATAGGCATTGCCATCTTACTTGCTTTGAGTACTATTTTAGCCATGACCAACACCATTTACCCCAGAAGCAATACACCAACACTTCAAACATTTCAAAGTTCAGACTTGGTCTCAAATGATTTGCATTTCAGAGTGAAGGTTCTTTACTGGGTGGATCAAAAATTGTATAATGTTCAGCATGCAAGATGTAGAAATGATAACCCCACTAGCTTTTTTCCCCTTATTGGCCAGCAGTCGTTAATACTGAAAGCTTATGAAGAGGCTACTACAGAACTTAGAGATAACTGGGAAAAATAATGAAATCTGTTACATAATTAAAAAGTATTTCCATTGACTTAGCTAGTTAACAGGCTAACTATTGAACACGTAAGTCAATAAGCCTGGCCAAAAAAAGAATGCACAGTAACACACTTGGAAGGACCTCTATTTGAGGTAACTTGATTTTCCAGTCTGACTGGATTGGAAATCAGATGAATCAGATGAACAACAAAAAAGCCTTACGCAGGCTTTCACAACCAAAGAACTATCCAACAAGTTGCACATACAGAATGAGTGCAGTTACTGGGATGATTTTTTGGAATAACAGATCCCTTAGTTTAATCAGCCCATATTATATAACAGATAAAAGAAATGAAAAATTCTTCTCATTATTTTCTCCTTTTCCCCTCTTCAGACTACAAGAATACTCATTAGCAGGTGGCAAAGGAAAAGGTCTTTTTCCATGTGCATAGCTGCATAAGTGCACTCAAAACAGAGAGTAAAACTCAACCAGCCATTACACTAGAAGTGACAAATTTCAGCTGCTGCATGAACAGATTTTAAACCACACAAATGAACATGAAGAAAATTCTTTTTTTGGATTTAAAATTATAAACATTTTTTGTCCATTTCAACACAACAGTGCTCAAAGTCTCAAGTCAAATCTCATTTGCTATAAATTTTATTTGTGTTTTCCATCACTTCCCACCCAGGGGAACATGGAAAGAGCTCTAGGAAAACACTTGGAAGAATATACTCACTGAAATACTGCTGGGTACAGTGATTTATACATCTGGCTAAGATATCCAACCACTGGATGTCACTGTTACTCCACATGAAGTAAGCAAATACAGTCATGAGACCACCACCATTCTAAGGCAGCTGATTATCTTCTGCTAACTTCTTCAGAAAAGCAATCTTAGAAATTTACAGAGAATTCAAAAGTGAAGAGAACTGCAAGTAAAAATTGTGCTTGGAAAAAGAATTCTTAGGGAGCTACCAGTGCACAGGGTGGCAATTTGTTTGTCAGTATTTCTATGCCAAATTTTTACTTTGAAATGAAGGAGAAAGAAATCTTCCAAAAGACTGCGGGAACAGATCATTCTTCCAGCCCTTGCATTTTTGAGCTCTGGGGCTGCAAACAATATTTCCAGTGAATACCCATCACATATTACTGTTTGTTCTATAGTTTTTTTTCTAGTTGGAAGAAAAGTGACACGAACACCAGAAAGATACACATGCAAACACTCAAAAAATTTCCATCAGGGATAAGCTGAGTACCATAAAGATAAATCGTTCACAGTTTCATTAGTTTTTTCCAAGAATAAATTGGTGTTCTCATGTTAAGGATTGTAAGCTGCTTTAAGTTGCTTCAAATTGCAACTCAAATGGAACTTTCAATGCTTTAAAAAAAAAAAAAGAAACAAAAAGTCCATCATCTCACTAGAATGTGAAATAACCCTTCTTGACCACAAGTGATTTTCTCTGCGTCAGCTTTGAACATGAAACTGCTTTGATCTACTGTGTGAGACACAAACCCATTTCTTTTTTGTTTTTGTATCATGCTTCACCAACCAATTGTTTTATCTGTATCTTAACCTCCTTTCCTGGCTGTCTCTACTATTTCTAGTAGTCCTTGAAAATACAGAAATAACACTTAGGTCCAAGAAGCAACTGTGAGGATTCCTATAAAATCTGAAGAAACGACATTGTTCCCATTCAATATTAAACTAGTTGCACTTACTTAGCCAGCAGTTACACTCCTAGTAAATGTTTTATCTGTAATTTGAAAGTAGTCTTCATTTTTAAGTGGTTTTAATTTCATAAAATTGCAGAATCACAGAATGGTTGAAGTTGGAAGTGACCTCTAGAGATCATCTAGTCCAACCCCCTGCTCCAGCAAGGACACCCAGAGCACGTGGCACAGGGTGGCATCCAGGTGGGTTTGGAAGATCTCCACAGAAGGAGATTCCAATTTATTCCCAATAGACTCATGCTACCTCTTCACTACCATTTCAACTTCTGTTTCAAAATACTTTTTCTGATAATTTCTGAGTGTGTAAAATCTAAAGTTAATAATAAACATTTCAAACATGTCTAAACATGCAGGCTTAAAAAAAGAACTCCTAAATGACTTTTGTCTAGCTAAATATATTTAGCTATAGTTGCTTGTATATTTGATAATAAAACAAAAAATATTTTTAAGACATCTGCATATTTCTTTTTCTAGTTTTCCTTTGCAGCTAAATATATATAAGATTGGTGAATTTGTTTAACCTTGTAAAATAAGATCCTTATATTAATCCAACATTAATCATGGAGAAACTGTAACTACTGAGATACAGATCAAAACTTACCACAGTGTCTGTTTATTTCCAGGCAATATGTAATTCTCACTATACATAGTTAGACATGATATGATTTTATGGCCTTGATGCTTATGTACCATTTTTTATTTTGCTTATAATTAAACACGAAGATTTAAAAAAGCTTAAAATAAATACAATCTATATCATGAGGAAGAGAAATTTTAATGATGTAAATCAAGAGATTTCCAGTGGGCTAAGAAAGCAGATTTCAAAGAAGCTTTTTCACTGTAAAATGCAACATAGGTATTACATTCTTACATGACAACAAAGTGAGCAGAATGGGTCAGAAATTAAATGAGATAGACTGAGCAGTCACAGAGATTCTGTGAAAGTGAGAGAAGTAAGAAATAAGTAGCTGCAGTGAAAGTATCTCAACCAAATATGGCTTTTTAAGTGACTTCCTAGCTCCAGATGAGAGGAAAAGAAAAATAATCACAGAACTGACCTTTACTGAATTGCTCATCAAACCTAAGTCATCTTTGAAAGTAGGAGAACAGAAAGACCCAGCACTTCACAAGGAATATAGAGCCCGACAGACTTCAGCCACAGACTCTGCTGGACTGTTTTTATGATTATGCTCTTGTTCACAGTTTATTAATGAAACTGAATTTAGCAGAAATGTTTCTAACCATTCAAATCACAGAATAATAGATTGCAAAAGAAAGGCAACAAGTGGGACATCACATGTACTCTGACCATTTTATTGCTGATTTTGTCTATGCATTATACTTGTTTGATTTCTCTCTGCACTTATTGGCTAGCCAAATAAAATGTGGGTCACTCAAATCTGCAGTCAGCATTGAGATTTTGCCACCACCAGCATTTTTGATTTCCATGGAAAGACATAAATTAGTTAAAGAAGTTCTATGAAAGCAAAAATCTCGGCAAATGTCTTTCGCTTGTCTTTATACTGCTATGACAATGAAGCCTAGGTGACAGGAAAGGAGGGAGGAAGGGTGCAGGGGGAGGAGAAGCCTGATTGCTAGAAGACTTCATATAATACATTACCAGACAGTACAATATACTGCAATCCTGTAGATGGTTCCTTGAGGCACTTCCTGGCCTTATCTAAGTCCTATAGTTTGATTTTTTTTGCCTTTAATCTTTTCTCATTGACTTTAAACCATGCCTCTTTCATGGGTGGTTATTAAGCAGCTCCTCGTGTTGCCTGCCACAGAGGAATTCTGACATTGAAAGGGTATTTTCTTTGATGAACTGGAACAAAACCTGAATAGGAGACAGTATTGTCTTCAGTTTTCATAATGGGGTTCCTCATTAAATGGAGGGTAAACATATTAAGAATGCCAATTTCCATCCAATCATTCAATTTAGAGAAGAAGAGATGTTGCTTACAAAGTCAAATAACATGGCAAGGTTATCTGTAATAAGGATTTCATTTTTACAATACTGCTGTCAGCAGCAGTCGAGCATCTGTTTACCAACAGGTATTGGAGTAATCGTGGTTGGTTCCTTTCCCTAAGCAGAGAAGGAAACTGAAGGATTAGTGAATCACTAAATATTAGCGCTCTAGTGCTTTTCGTAGTGGTTGGCCTGGGAGACTATAGCAGGAGGAGTTAGCCCTAATCCACATGAGAGCCAGCACAAGCATAGCTGTATTACACCTGAGATGTGGATTTGATCAATGTGTAGTGTATTGTTTTGCCTACTTGAAATACATTATGACTTTGGTCACCAGTCAACTGCATGTGCTGATCCCAGGAACTGTAGATCTATCAATATAGTAAGAGTATCAGGGCTTATTGTCCAAGGAAACTCTCACAGGATAAGTCCCAGATCTGACTGTTAGCAACGACTGATGAATTTGTATTGCAAGCAGCCAGGCTCTGCAAGGGTGTGAGCGAGTGTGGAGCTGGTGACACTCACACATCTGGGAAGTCTGCACATGGTGCGGTGCCTTACCAGAGGTCTGTCCAATGCTGCATCTTTTTGGGGCTGCCAGCATCGGAAGGGACACAAGATTTTATAACTAACTTGTTAGCACCTCTTCTGTGATATTAATAAAATAACTATCTTTCTAGAGAGTGTTGGTGCCTCTTTTGCTGGGACCTGAAAAGAAGCAGCACCTCTTCATGCAAAACACCTGTCGACAAATATTTATATGGTTGAGCATCTGTGTATTCTAAAAAAAAAAAAAAAAAAGTCTGTTGCAAAAAAACTTATGTTGCAAAAGTGCCAGAACTGCACTATCATTTAAATATTGTAGGGGCTGATCATGCAAACAGTTCTGAGCCCAGTGCTTATTACCATGAATACCTTTATTAAAGCTAATTGAAGTACTCAAGCAAATAAAACTTTTAATGTCTCAAATTGCCTCCATCTTAAGGTCCACAGGTGCATAAATGTAGATCATTACACCCACACAGAGCCCCCTGACTTCCAAAAAAAAGCTCTATTTAGGTGAAATCATCTTCCCACACAGATCTTTTTGAAGGATGAGAGATGCAGTTTGTGGAATAACATACCAGATAATTTCTCTGAATATGAACAATAAATGGTTTGTTTCTTGTTTAGACAAATAAAGAAAAAACAACAAAAAGAAATAATTTAAAAGATAATAGAGAACAGACAAAATTTGACAAAAATGTGAATATAGGCCACTTCCAGACCAAAAAAAAAGTTAGCAAAAAAATCTTCTTTACTTTTTATATGGTTATAAAATCCACATCTCCAATTTGCAAATGATATTTCATTTTGGAAAGTTTTTTCTGCTTTTTTATCTAGAATCTACACATTCTTTTAACATTGTTGATGGTCTCTCTAACCCAAAATTCCATTTTACACACACTAAGGAACTTAGATTAAAGATTGCAAAATTCAAACTGGTGACTCACCGCGCAATGTCTCCTACAGATGCTCCCAAGCTTCTTCTACTTTCCTTTTTTTCAGAGTTTGCACAAGGCCTGCACTACAAAGAAGGAGGCTCTTGCAGAAGTTTTCATGTGAGAGCTCAGAGAAGCTAAGGTGCTAGATCTGACCTTCCTGTCTTCATAGTTTTCACACAAGTGCAATTAGTCATGACTTCATTGAAAACTTCTAAGAGTCAGTTATTCTATTAAAGAGACCTTTAAAGCTACCCATGTTATGTTGTTCTGCTAAGTCCCAACAGCAATTACTATGGATGCCATGCTGGCATCCAGCTGGAAGGTAGTGTAACCATTTGTTCTAAGAATTTTTCATTTCATCAGTTAAATTAGAACTACTTTAAAAATTGCACGCATTACTAGATTTGGTAATAGTTAATCACCTCAAATTCTAATTACCACGACTACTTCTTTTTGACTATTTAATTCTGCTCTGATGTTAGACGCAACCTGGTACATTTTTAAGGCTGATATTGCATTCACCTTGCATCCAAATCCTCCATGAAATTCAAAAAAAAGCTTCAGTTTGCACAATGTTTGCCAGACTGATCCTTGTATTGACCACCTATATCAAACTCCACATGGTAAAATGTAAATATAAGTCTCACTGGCAATCACTGAAAGAACTTTCCACACAAAGACCTTCAGAATGGCAGCAACCTGTCACACCAACTCAAGTGCATAATAAATGTGTAAGAAACCTGCTTTCATCTGGACATAAAATATACATGTTCCCAAGTGGGCTGCTGGGTGTCTGTTAACTTAGAGCTGAACAGAAAGTGTGGGCACAAATGCAAACTCCAAAAGCATAGAAACCAGCTACCAGCTCTATAAACCAAGATATGACATAGGCAAGAAAATACTATGCAATAGACGATGAACTATCTCAGCCCAATAAGAAGCACATGGGTGAGCATATCTTTGATATTCAAAAAAAAAAAAAAACTATAATATTTGAAATATTTTGAAAAATATTTGAAAAAGCTATATTAAACACTACTTTTGCATATGGGTAGGTTAAAAAGGCATATACATATATGCATATATATATATGCTCCATTGTTGCTGAGTCTCTCTACTGGACAGTTTCGAAGCCACAAATGCTTACCTTTAGTTTCTACTGTAAGACTGTAAAATATTTAGAGGCGAGGAAATACGTTCAGTAACCTACAGTAGCATGTCTTATTATCTGACATTATACGATGAAATCAGGAAAATTTTCTGCAATTGACTGCATGTGCACTGACAATTACCCTCTGAATAAAACTCTGCTCAAGTAGGCATGCAGTATCTACTCATCCAGGGCACCAGTATAGTTCATAGCTTTGCAAGAAATAACTGGATATGACAGAGTAAAAATATTGTTCTGCAAAAATTCAACAAAATAACTACATTTACTAAATCCAGAGAGGGTGTAAAACATCAGAAATGGGCTTTTTTTCCCCCCTGGTTGTCTTACGAGATGAAAGAGCTAGCCACAGTTGGGATAGAACCCTTCCATTCTGTCTAAACAGAGAAGGATTTTCTGACACGCCTTTCAAGATATGAGATTCTGTGCTCCTGAGGATACAAAATCCTGGGGGGTAAAGAGAAGGAATAATGGAGCAGATGATTGCATTTAAAACAGACTGAATTCAGGGAAAAAACACCTCAAACTCCATAGTGAAAAAACACTCTGCTTTCCTTCTGGAGTAATTGTCAACCTCATCAAATTTTATAGCATCCTTACTCTCTGGATTTATCTCCCTAAAGCTGTCTTCTTTCTTAAATTTTGTATCACCTCAGCTTTACAAAATTGTATAATTCCGTGTTTTTTTTTACTGGAATTATCCTCCAAGGCTTCCATTGCAGCATCACTGACAATGTTAAACAAAACTGTTCAATGGAAAATAGCTTGCACATCACTTCCAGACTCAAAACTGCCATTGTTCACTATATGTGAATACTACATGGTTCAATTGCAATATCACACTACATGTGAAATAAGAAATAATAGCACCTAAAGAAAATATCTTGGAAAAAACAGCATGGCAGGAGATTGTCTACCCTTTACCAAAGTTAGAGAAGGTACTGAAGAGAAAAGAATGGTAAAAGTAATATCCTAGGGAAGCATGTCCAGCACAATTCTTATTAAATCTGAGATTTTGGTAGCTATATTCACATAATTTATTTGCTTCACCCATATAACTGGTGATACTATACTTGGAATATCATTTATGCAATTTGAAATTCCTCCATATTGCTGAATTTGAGAAATTGTAGAGCATATCAACCGAAATGGTTGCAAAGGTCCATACAAAAATAAAAATAAAAAGACCAATTATGACTAGCAGAGGACATCATAAATGAAAAAACATGCAAAAATGTATACGTCAAAGAGGGTGTTTAAAGAGATAAAAGTAGACATAATCAAAAATAACAGGATTCATATCTCTAAAACTAAAAAAAGAGTATTACTAAACTTGACAGACTAATGTCTTTCAAGCCATTAAATTCCTTTGTATTGTGCTAAGCTTATTTGCAACCATTGTATGAGAATTAATATTAGCTAATAGACTCGTTATCTATCTTCTTTATTATTAGTGCTCATTATGCTAAGCTACACTGGTGCAGTGGACAGCTGCCATTCCTATTTTATTTAAATTTTGTATACTAAATATATTTAATCTGCTTTCTGCTGCCAAACACTAACAGAAGAAAAGAACTGTAGCAATGAAAACTAAGGTTAAATATTATATTGAGTCAGTCCATTTAAAAAGGATCACCAAATATCAAACAATATTTCTAAACTGGCAAGAGAAAAGACTAGATGGGATAGAAGGTCTTTTTATCATAAAAATCTATCAATTTGAGATTATGCTGAATGCAAGATAAAAAAAAATCCTCTATTTCTTGAGTCCTGAAATGTTTGTATCAATAAAAATGTGGCAAGGACAGCAAGACTGAGTTGTTATTAAAAGCAGACATTTTGACATGGAACTGTGACTGACTACTCGAAGGCAAAGTAGACCTTGTTATTTTAACAGTCTCTTGTGAAATTTGTATTAGTTTCTTGGTACAAATACTTGTACCAAGAACTATTATGCTATTATTTCATTTATGCTTTCTTAAAATGTTTTCAAGCATCTAATCTGCCTGATGACTTCCACAAAGAAAATTTTGCCATTGGCTTGATGTCATAACTTTAGTCTCACACTTATGCTAATACTCCAGCAATGACACAGAGCCGCATTCAAAATAAATAAAAGGAAAGTCCATGCAAGTCACTTTACAACAGAACAAAGGAAATTCTGAGTTTTCCACAGCAAGAGATGTCATATTTTGCCCTTAAGTGCAAGACAATTCACTTTTTGACATCTACATTTTTATGAAAATGTAAGTCCTTGTATTAAGACTGTGTGAACGAGAGAAGAAAGAATGAATATTAATCTAGGAGTTATTTCCATTGCATACTGGAGGGCCTGCACAGGTGCTACTCCAAAGGAAGGCATTAGAGAGGGTCAGCTCATTGCTCCATCTGTTCAGGTGCTTTTGAGACCATCAAACCAGCCTGTCCATACCTGACTGCAGCTTCTTCCAATATGCAAACAGGAACGAAGAGTGTCAAAGAAACATTAAAGGTTGCGAGTATATCTGTTTTGAATGCGTAACTCAAGTGAATATGCAATATTGAAACTGATGACCAGAGGAAAGAACTAAAGTACACCTAATTAATGTGTTGGATTTTTGTTTGTTTGTTTGTTTTGGGCAAAAATTCGGTCAAAAGTCATTTTTTTAATTTTGCTTAAGTAAAGCAGCTTTTAATTACAAGCTAACCAAAAAAATGATAAAGGTTTAACTACTATTTTCCAAATGGAAAGGACAAGCTGGCTGAATAGCCAGCACTACCAATTGTTTGCGTTGCAAAAAGCTTCCTTATGCCATAATTCATCCTACCAATGATGTCCAAGTTTTATGTTTAATTTGAAGGCTAGCTGATAGAGCCAGGAACCTCCAGAAACCAAATTCACCCCAATTAAGCTATGTTCTAGAGGTTCCCGTGTTCTCTATTCCACTGCCTACAGAGGGAGATGGGATGACTAAGCTCAAAATTTGAGGATGCCAATTAGATACCTGAAGCCATCTGGGGTGAATCTGATCTTTTTCTCAGCATTCAAGACACAGCAGCCATGCTTTGTGTCATCGCAGAAACGACGAACACACTTCTTTCACTACTGACTTTTATTTGAAATCAGGCACAATGATAACCAAGCAATTTGCAATAACAGATTTGAGTCAAATAGGATGTTGAGTCTCTAGGATGTTATTACCTAACTAACCCTCTCTGTCCTCTCTTTATTCTCCACATAGGCATTTTTTTCTACTTGGCTCTTATATACCTTCTGTGTTAAGTATCCACCTTTAGCAACTTAGCAAATACATCAATAAAAAGGTAAGAGATGTAGATGACTGGCACTGGGCTTCAACTGCTCTTCTATTTCTGTGCTGTTCTAGCTGTAAGTAAACTGAAACATAATTTTGCAAATCTACAGTTAGAAGCTCCCTTCAGGAGGCCAGGTTTTCTGAGATAAGCGGACTCGAAAGAGAAGATTCCCCAGTTTTACTGACAAAATTGATAATCCTTTTGTGGGTTTTTTTTGACAAAGCTTTTCTTTTTAAAAAATATTGGCGTATTTACAAAATAAAATGACAAGGATTGCCTTTCAGTCCATACACAAACACCTTAAGCACACTGAGTCACAAAA
>NW_010578516.1:0-22069 GCF_000705375.1 Tinamus guttatus | reverse complement strand
AAACAGCCAAGCTGAGGAAGAAAAAAAGTAAAAAAAAGGACAAAAAAAAAAAAAAAAAAAAAAGTAAAAGGAGTCAGCATTTTAGCACCTAGCCTACTCCAAATGTTATGCTGCTGTAGACACCCTGTTGCTGATACCTGAGCTAACCTAGTTTAAAGATGGCTTAGTTATGTCAACATTTCACAGCAATGTAGCACAATAAACCAACAGAGAAGTAGGCTGGTAAACAAAGATTCAGCTTATCTGTTATTTCTTAAAACTCAGTGGTAAAAATAGCAATTAATGCACACGGTATAATGTTTTCTAAAGGTGAACTCTACATTTTTTGCAGCTGACTAACTTACTGAAACAAGCTGTATTATGGCATGCCTATTTCTGTATGGCAAACTAAATACAATGTAAGACTACCTAACTGCTCCAAGTTCAAGTTCAGAAGAGCCCAAAGCTTTGCTAAGAAATGAATTGGTCTTTTCTAATTTCCACTATTTGAAACTGTCACAGTTTTAAACTTCCTGGTTTCCAGGAATGGCATTAAGACATGGGTTAAGGACTAGGTAGGGAACAACAGAAGTTTAGGATGATCTGAAAAGGAAACATGACTGTGGGCTGCTAGCAGGGAATGGTCTCATTGGGCGTGTGTTGGAAACCAGCCATGACCTGCTATCACGCAGTGTTTGATACCATGGATCTGACACTGAACAACGATTAGGAAAGTCCAATTGTTTTAGGCCATAAAAGCGTAATCCAGTTGTTGCAGCTGTGACACTGTTAATTGGCTATTTGTAGCTTCCCTCTGCTACAGAAAATAAATCTGATTTTACAGGAAAACCTGGTAAGCAATAGGAAGAGAAACTCAAGCAATGGAACAGTCAGTTTAACTGACTGTCAGGCTCTGGGAAAATTAATTTTCTCAGTTTCTCTGTTCACACACAGTCCTTTCAGCAACTGTGTACGGGGCTCACTTTCATTAGCAGGGAAAAGAGCCCTTGCTTATCCATATCCAAGGTTTAGGTAGAGCCATCAGAAGGTATAAGGACTAGGCTAGGGACTTGGTGATTAAAAATGCTGAATTCAGCTGTGTACCTTCATAACTGGGGCAACAAGTCTCCCAAGGAGCTATGAAGAAGAATGTTTAAATTAGATTTTAAATACTTATCATGCACAAAAGAGCAATTGCAAAATTCAGCGTACACTTCTTCTGCAAACATCTCCAATATATAGCCATATTACGAAATCTCAGCATATCAGATCCTCTAGTAAAATAGGAATTCTCTGTAATATTTTTTTTGTTACAAAGATGAACATTTAAGAAAACATTTTAAAATTATATTTTCTAGTTTATCTTATAAACTAGAATGTGAATTTTAAACAGAAAATCCTAATGAGATTTATTATTTTTATACTGATTCATTTTGATATATTTATTTGTGCACAATATTCCTAAAATTGCTTCTAAAATACATATTTAAAGACATACAGAGAAACAAGTACCATTACGTCTGTAAAATTCTGTCCCGTATATTCACTGCAGGGACTGAATATATCTATATGGTAACTTCACTATTGCTATAATCAAAACTATATGAACTGTTAAGAAACCTTTCTTTGAAAGAACCTTTGTTTCCTTTATTCCAAATTCTTAATCAGAACAGATTTTCAAAACTGCACTGAGATCTTTCACTCTTCTCCAACTTCATTAATTTACTAGTTGTATGCTGAAATGCAATGTTTCCCTCAATTTTGTTTTTTGTGCTCTGTGCCTTAGGAAGTATAGCTAGAAAATAATACATTATCCTGGTAGATTATTAAAAATGCTTACAGAATGTACAGAAGGTTGGGGTGAAGCAGGCTGTAAATTATGAACATTTTGAATATATCAAATCATAACATAGCAGAACACCAGAAAAAAATCATGCTGTGGCAGACTGAACAAAAAAGGTAGCCTGCGGTCAGAGATATGAATGAGTTATTATCACTTTTTCTTTTCAGTACAGTTGTAATGAGGTCACAATACCTGGGAATTTGTGGAATTATGAATTTTAACAACATAAATTACTGCATATAGGAAATGTTACATGTCATGGGAAATGCAGGACTTGTGAGTATCTTTCCACACAAAGAAAGGATGCCCAGATGCAATCTCAGTTTGTAATTACCTGTTTTGTTAAGCTGACATGAAAGCACCACAGTTATTCTTGTAACCGAACACTATTTTGTACTTAAAGCATGACACTGTGTTACTCTCATTACATACAATCAAGGTGCCTTTCAGTTCTATAGCCTTTCTTTGCTCTTATTAAATAATTATGATGGGTGCTGAAAGGGGCATCTTTCTCAACATTTGTACCAGTGCTGAAAGCCTACTGAAAAAACAAAAACAAACAAACAAACACCCTAAACCATAATTAAAGAGACTTACATTTTAAAACTCAACAATCTTATATCAAAACTGTGTGGTGAATATGTGAACATTTTAATGGTCTATTAAACATGGTGAGACGTTGCTAGAATTGCATTTTAAATGGAGTACAAAAAGAATAAAAACTATAATATAGTTTAGCTTCTAGTTTAGCAAGGAATTGATTAAGATCAAATGGAAAGCAAAAGAAGAAAACAACATTTTCTACATTATTTAAACTGGAGCACCCTAACTCTATGACTGAGAAATTTCCTATCTCCTTAAGCCTAAAAGTCATCCCATCTCCAAAATGAACTCCTTTTCCATTTTTTTCCTAAGGAGGCAATTGCAATATTTTTGTCAAAATGAGTTTGGACAGAGATTCTTGCAACTCAAAGAATGCAGGACATGGGACATGTTCTAGAGCAAAGCCAACAGGCCTGGCTGGAGACCAACCAGCAGCTCCAGGCTTCTCCAGCAATTCCAGGCTTGGCCCCATCACTGAGTCTCACTACAGCTGTAATCTCAGACTGCAAGGATAATACTTGCTAAGTGATGAAGAAGGCAGCTAAATTGATCAAGTTTGCAAGCACGATGGAGATGTACAGTATTTCAATTCTGAAAAAAATCCAATTCATCAAAAGCTGCAATTGTTGACAAAAACAGGTCCTTTGACCACCTAACAATCCATAGCTTCATAGTAGTCCGAATAAAAATTAAAAGGAAAGAAAAGAATTGGAGCACAATCTACTTTGAAGGAAAGACATAAATATGAACTGCCATGCAATAGTGGTAGTTATCAAATTTCAGTATAGAGGGAGCCATAACCTAAAGAGTTTCTTTTCACTTCTTCATACCTTCAACTTCAATAGTTTGTAAAATAAATAGATAAGCCATTGAAAATAGTCTTTTTTTTTTTTTTTCCTAAAGGCCAGTCATGGGATGGACAGAGGCTTTTCAAAATGAAAAGGAAACATATTGAGAATTTTTTTCATATAGACAGAAGTGAAAAAGATTCTATCGGATAGCTTAGATTAAGTAAATTTGAATCATCTCAGAGTTTGCAAAATCAAATCTAAAATTATATCAAACTACCCAGTCTTCTTTTTTCCTTCTGTACAGGCCATTGGTTATTCAATGTGGTAAAAAATCAGAAGAAAAAATGAAAATAAATACCTGACCTTAGGCATGTAACCTTTCCATATGTGAAAACAGTATATTTAAACCAAAGTATAAGGCAAAATATGAATAAAATATGAAACAATATGAAATAATTGAGCGTTTTACAGCTACATTCTTTTCTAAAACATGCACAGTTAGTTATATAATTATAATTATTACAATAATGTCACAATAATCTGTTGTTTTAGCTTGAGGTAAATCTGTTCTGACTGAAATATTAGGCCATTAATACAAACATACCCTTGAGTGTCTGTATTGCCTGGAACCCAGACACATCTTTAATAGGTGCTGAACACAAATAACAAATATCTGTACTTACTATATTCCATTCACACGTCATTGCACTATGTGCTATATCTCAATTTTATTGGCAGCAGACACATCAACTGTTCAACTCAAGCATGACAAATCATTTTTATAGCATTGATTTGCAAATTTTTCTCACTGAATTAAATGCTGAATTCTGCCTTTAGCCATTCGAAACTAATGGTAATAATAGCCTCTTTCGCTAGCCCAGCAATCTCATTAAACAGCAAGCAATTTATGAAACCACTGAGATGCTTTAAAATGTGGCCTTAGCTCCTGAGTCCAATCAAAGTTTACTGTGTTTGCTCAGGAATAACATTATCATGAAGATCCCAAACTGGGAATAAGAAGGACTTCTTATCCAAATGACCCTGTATAGCACACTGATTTCTGTATGTAGAAAAAGCAAACATTGTATGTATGAAAAGTAAACATTGATTTTTATTAGTTCCATAATAACTGTGCTGATTCTTTTTCTTTGAGCTAACAATTTTCATTTTTATGAATTGTCACCTCCTCATATATAGTTATATGCGTTACATATGTCTATTCTTATTCCAGTTGTGTTTGCCAATTTAAGATAGAATATTTCATACTATTGAAGAGAATGGAAGAGAATATACTTTAAGGACTACGAATTTCAGTGCAGAGCATTTGTTTCTATTTATGCATGAGGAAAGAAATAGAATGACAATCTAAGTTTCACCTCAGCTCTTTTACCTTTGTTTTATGTTTTCAGTCAAAGCTCTGGGTCGGAAAGAATTATATGACTCACTGATTAAGAACTGAACCAAGGTTAATGATATACATTACACATGTGCCTAGCATCCTTTATGGCCCAAGTTTTAGCTAGAAGTTCATTACATTAAAAAACAAAGCAAAACAAAGCAAAGGAACTGCCCTCCTCTCCCTAGGAAGCAATCCTCAACCACTTTTCAATCTAAGTGTGTAGTACTTTCAGAAATCACTGTGTTGCTGTTGCATGAGTTCACATACACACACACAAAGTTTTGATAACATTAGTAGAATTTCCTAGAGTGAGTACAGAGAATTATGACTATCTGGCATCCTTCATCTATCTTAATGTGAAACAGTCACTTCTGACAGCAGTATGATGGCTCTTCCAAAGAAAGAATAAAAAGCAAAATGAGCTGTTTAGAACCATCTGTGTGACTGGTTAGACAGTACTAGGCTGTGTACCTATCCTCTTTTGTAACAGATTTTGTAACAGAGCTGCACATTTGTAACTTCAAGGCTTTGCAATTTATATCTAGGAATGAAGCGAAGATTCCCCCAAGTGTCTCAAGACAGTGCAAACACAGTAGCAACTTTTCTGTATATTCTTATACCCCATCTGACTCACAGTCTCAATAAAATAAATAGAAAACACAAACAAGAGTAAATAGAAACGGAAACTAACACATCTTCTTTAAAGACTGAATATAGACTAAGTAAACCTCTTTGTCCACAGCTAGGCACTGACTACCTTTTGCTGGAGTGATGAATACAGACAGATCCTAATGAGAGACAGATTTTTCCCAGACCTCGAACTCTCCTTGTAGCAACTTCTCCTATGAGGACCTACACCCACTTCAAAAGTATACAGAAAGAGCCAAGCTGACAGAAAAGCACCACTTTAATATAGGCACCTATAATTCATATGCTAATACAGCCTGGAGGTTAATTAATGTAAAATAAATACGTAAGATCAATGATACTTCATCATGAGAGCAAAGACATGGGCCACAGGCAACATTTACATATTGAATATGTACCTGCAAAATGTGATAAATATTTTTGCACCATGAAGAAATAATTTTGTAGCACATGATCTTCATGTCAGCTGTTGGATGATGCTATAGATTTATCACCATCAATCCTGTGAAATACTGCTAATGCTGAGAGGAGGAAGTATACAATGTCGGGGAACGCAACAATAGGAAATAAGTGTGCTCACGGAGTGCACAGAGTCACTGTAGATTTAGATGGGGCCTCCAAAAATCTTCAAACATTGCCTTTATTTCTCCTCATTCATTAGACTTGCCTTTCAATCCCGGTTAGTTACTAGTAGCATGGCGCACTACAGAAATGCAGAACCTATTTGGGGTCCTACTGAATGTGAGATTCCATAGATAAGAACTGCATTAGAATTAAGGCTCATCTATCCCTGTAACCCACCTCCAACAGTGGGAAAAAAATAGATTCCTAAAGAAAGAGTAAAAAAAGCATATGGGGCACAGGGTGCCAGAAATATTGCTTCTTAAAAAAAAAAGAAAAAAAAAAAAAAAAGGGAGAGAGAACCAGAAAGCTAAAACAGGATATATGCAGGCATGTTGCTAGCAAGATGACTCTTTCCACTCCTCTCGTTCAAGAGGCAAACAAGATAAGATGGCGGCATAACTCTTTCAGTTAAGATGCATAATATTAAAATAGGAACATTTATTTGAAAATCTCTTAGAATATACCATGCGCTGTGTTTACTTTTGAATGGTATAAACAAGAAGATTTTATCTTTTGAAAATCTCTTAGAATATACCATGCTCTGTGTTTACTTTTGAATGGTACAAACAAGAAGATTTTATCTGAAAAAAAAGAGTGTAATACTATGATAATTTGATTTTGGCCATTTAATTGTGGAGTTTTCATGTTTTCAGTTAAACTTTGAAAACAATTTAACATATACCATTAGAGAAGGATGCCTGGGATGTCAGTATGCTGAACACAGACAACCATAACATATATTATTTTCTTTCATGATAACTCCAAATACAACACAACGTTCTACCCGAAAAAAAAAAAAAAGAAGAAACATTTGGCTTTTGCTGTAAATGGAGTTTGATTATATGAATGATAGCCTCTGACTAATAGCACTAATATTATTTATTATTTTCAGTAAAATATATCCTAATTTAGGTCCATATCAGAGAATAATTAGATCATTCGTCATTTGCATCCCAGAAAAATGCAGTTTTTTAGATCTTTTCCCTAAGCAAACCTAATCACAGTAACCTCATGCTTTATAATTAATTGCTGGGAAACTGCCACACTCATTTATATATTCTTTCAATCATAAATTCTTGGACCTGGTACATGGCTACTACTGAAAATTACTCTTGCATTTTAGAGGAAGTTAGGCTTAATGGGTGTCATTATCACTGAAGGCTGTTTACTAAAGCGAAAGGAGTGTTGCTAGTTTTATTTCGTAGCATTTCCTATATTTCATGAGTCTCATAGCTCTGCACTACTTAATCTAAAATTCTAGAGAAATTTTATCAGCATAGTGGATTACTTCAAATCTTTCCTGGTCCACTTGAAATAATTCAAAGCAATAAGCTGTTTGGTACAATTGGTTTATGTTGCACAGAATTAATTATTAAACACAAAATACTGCTATATACTGTTTACTGCATATGTCCAAACTAACTCATAAAACACTGGCCCTTGGACACAACGCGACCCTATCTTATTCTGAAACATTTTGCATAACTTGAAAAAAGGCTGAAGATGTAGAAGACTCTTTTCAGTTTTGGAGTGTTGTGGAAAACTTGTTGAAGCCTTGAAATCTTAACTTGCTTGCTAATCTCTGCAATATTTCTAAAGTATAGTTTACCTTCACAACAAATACGAAAGGTTGTGCCCCTACTGCACATCTATTTAACCGCTTTCAAGGAGAACCTCTAAATATAAAACCACTTCTGCATTTTGTTTGAACATAAGTGGGCAATGAAGAAGTGTTGAAAGCTCTAGAATGCAACAGCAGGGCATACTATAAGCTTAACAAATTGAAGCTTTTTATATTTTGGAGTGTAATAAAAAGTTACTCTAGAGTTTACAGAATAAATTCCTCAAAGAATATATACTTCAGCTATTACTGTTATGCAATACACTGATAAGACCTCTTGGAACTTAACTTACTTTGTGCTTGTGATAAAATTTAGTTTACCAGAGAATACTTTTGTTCTTTGAAGAGGTATAAAAATAAAAGGGTATGCAGCACTTACTTAAGTTTCACCAATGATTTCAAATGAAATACTTCTCTGCTCCAACACACTTTATCAACAGTTTTTTCCTGTGTTTTTCTAACTTTTCTCCCCTCTCAATAATATTAAATATCATGTTAGTGATATTCCTAGGATTACTGCTCCATGTGTGAACTGTCATCTGGCCTTCATGCCGTTATCTCCCTGAATGTTATTTTCTTACAGTGAAAAGCAACTCAGACCACAATACTCACAGCACAACATAGAACAAAGCTACTAAAAATCTTTTAAATAAATTGAACCATCCCTAAACATAGAAGGGCCTTAAAATTAATAAAGTAATTAAGAACTGCTACAATTGTCTTTCACTCCATAAAGATACCAGTCTTGAAGAATATATCCAGACCTATTGAGACCATAATTCTCAATTAAGCTAATGTCAGGAAAAGAAAAACATCAATCACCAAAAATAATACATTTTTTAAAGTGTTAGCAGCTGAAGTACTTTCCAATCCTGTTACATGGTATTTCATTTTCTGTGATAACATAACTGCACTAGAAAATAGGCAATTGCTTCAACAATGTTTCAGGAAAAGGGGAGCACAGTTTTCATGAGTATTCACTCTTATCTGTTTTTTCCTCCAAGTAAATACAGTGAGTTTTATGCTCAAATGAACATTTTTACATTTGGGCCACTGGAGCTGCTGGAAGAGGTTAAGTGTTACATACTCTACAGCCATGAAACTGTGCTGTCCTCCTAGGCAGTCCTAAGATTTCAACTAGGGGTAGAGGTCATATACTAATTCTGCTGGCAGTGCTCAAGGAAGAAATAAAGACATTTGCATGCATTGTTTTCCAATAAATATTTTAGACTAGCTTCCTTTGTTTTGTTTCCTCTGAGAAAAAGATGAAGGTATAGATGACTTCTTTCCATATAAAGAAAGGATAATACAGAAGGCCAGAGCTTTCAAGCTCAAATTATTTAATACATTTGAGATTTTTTAATTTTAAATTTTTGTGTTTGAGATTAAACATTTTTCTGTATTCATTTTTAGTTTCTCATATTTAAACAAAAACAAACTTCAACCAAAAGACTAGTAGAAACTATAAAAAAACAGGAAATTGTTGGTTATTTCAACATTGAAAACAACAAAACAAAAAAAAAAGAAAGGGAATGGAGAAAAATTTAGTGGAAAGATTTTCCACTCTGTCACAAAATGAATATAATTTCATTCTGAATGAGTCACAATTCCTCATTTATATTTTTCTTTTTCTGTGTTACCATTCAACTCTAGCTATATTTCAGATCAGGATATCAGGATAAGAAGTGTTGTGATTGATATTTATGATGTAATTGTCTCATCACACATCTCCAGTGCACTATGTTTTTTTTTATTGACTGTCACAGAATTCAATAGCTTTCCTGTCATGTCACAAATGTGTGCCCTTTTTTAAAAATCAGTGTATAAATATTGCCTTGAATTACCCACATTAAATCCATTTCATGCAAAATGATGACACCCACCAGTTACAGTGGTTGACTTTTTTCCTGAAATAGTATCTTATAAATCAAGCAACCTCAACTTACTACCTTAGAGTAAATGTGGCTTTCTCTATATCCATATATGCATAGGATTATCTAAATTGGTTTAAAAGCCTAATTAGACATAAACAAAAGCCTAAGCAAAGTAGATCAGATTTTTACTTTTCAGAGTTCAGAGAAGCATTGTTACAATTAATATTCTACTGATAAATATAAAACTTTAAATTACGTGTTAAACAAGAAAAAAACACATGCAGAAGAGCTTCAAGAATATATCTAGTGACCGTAAGAAGCCATTGTTCTCTGCACAACAATAACAGCACTGTCAAAACAGAACTACTTCTGTTTCACCTAATTGCTGGTGGGGGGATCACAAATGTCCTCTTGAGGGAGATTAGATGCAGTTGCAGTCCATGCTGTACCAATTAACTGTGATTCCATTAGTACAGAACAGAAATTTCCAAATGGAGGCAAGCTGTTTTTATGTAGGACATGGTTCAATAGGACATAAGGACAGGAGAAAAACAGAAACATAATGGTATCTTGTTTTGTGATGACAATAAAATTGGGAGAGTGAAGCATCTAAATGCATGATCAGTCTAAAAGGAGACAGACATCCATTGGGGAAGAACGAGCCTTGCAAAAACCCTGAATAAAAAGACACCTAAAAGGAGAGAGAAGTGTTTGGAGATGTCTGTGAAGCTCTATGATGTGGCCCTAGGACATGCAGTAGATATTTAGAAACTGGACAGGTCTCAGTTTTATAAACAAAGAACACTCTGATAACAGTACAAGGAGTGCTGGTTTTTGGAGCATAAGTTAACTTTCCTTTCGGAGAGATGAGCCCACTCTCAGGTTACATGGCCAAGACAGAACTGAAAAATTTTATTATATAGGAAATGGATGGCAACCTAGCACTACCCTGTATAAGCCAATGCTACCTAACAACAATGCTCCTTCCTTGTAAATAGCCACAAACTCTTTTTTTTCTGAAAAATCCGTCCACTGTGCAAGATGTGGAACTCAGAACCTCAAAATCATCTCTGCTGCTGAAGATCCCCGATTATTAAACTCACTGGTATCCTTTAAGCCTCCTAGAACAAACACAAGCTCTGAGGCAAATTCTCCAACAATACCAATTTTGTATGGCACTGTAAAATGCTACTGACTCTGGAAAAGTATATAAAAACAAGCAAATGACTTTAGGTGACAGTCCTGTAAGTCTGAGTTCCACAGGGCTCTCACAGCCTTCAGTAAATCAGTAAATGCATTTACTGTAAAAAAAGTAAACAATCACAGCAGAGTCCTATTTCTTTATTTTTCTGTATGGGAAATATCCAAGGGACTTCCAAATCATTCAGAAACTATAATGAATTATATTGAAACATATGAACTACACATGCTTGTTAGCAGAACAAATCTTCACAGGAAGATAAGCCAAATAGCTGACTGAGACTCATCAATCTAGTGAAATCAGGCCTAACTTTCACAATTGTACAGTTCTTAATAGAAATAAAGACAGCCACTTATTATTTGTTTAAATGCAAGTCTTCTACCCTTCCTAAATGACAATACATTTCTTATATTTCCAATAAACTAAAGTTACTAGAAGGAAAAAAAAAAAAACTTCTAACCTTTCAATTTTCTTGGATTTACTGACATCCTGCAATGGACAGTCTTCCAAACGTTTATTTTTCAATTCTGACAGCTTAAGATCAGCAGTCTAATTGATAGTAAACATCCAAGGCAAAAAAAGATCGCGGTTAGTAATTATTTCATTGCATTATTTCCGAAAAGCCCAGACATTTAGTTTGTATAAATCTGAGCAACCATGAAAACATAGGACTGGAAAAGGGTTTTTGATAGAGAGGTTATTGACCTTGCTCTAATTCCCTGCTCTGAATCAGAACAAAGTCAATCCAGATCACATCCACAAGAGTTTGTCTTATGCTTATAAAGCTCCAGTGAGGTGATTAACAGGTTTTTAGCTTGTCCCAGTGCCTTTTGTAGTTAAAGATTTTCTCCTGACATTGCCTTTGCTAACAATTAAGCTAATTACTTCTTGTACCATCCTAGATGAACATAAAAACAATTTCTTGCCACATACAATCGATTATGCTTTTCTCACTCCTCAACTGTACAGATTAACATAACCTAGTTCTCTCCACATCAAGGCCCCATTAAGTAAAAAATAAAGCACACAAAAAGCTTTCTTCTCACCGTGAAGTCAGCTACACTATCAAAGAAGGAATTGAGACTGACTTCACACAATCAGTTCTTGATAAATTAATACGGGCTGCTTCTTAGTCTATTAACATATGTATGCTTAAACAACACTCTTTGTTAAGAACTTATCTATGATAACTCAAAAGATCCTGAATTAGTTAGATTGCTGGACCCTACATCTTCCCTCCAGCCTATCTCCCACAGCATACTTCTGCTGTTCTTTTATACCTGACTTTAGCTCTATGCCCTGTTTCCACTTGTTTACTATCTACTGTCTACTTATGTTCAAAGATAACAACCTCTAACATAAACATATAAGTTTCTTACTTTTTATTCTTCTGTTTAGGGTGCTTGGGCTACTCTTTTTTACCCCTTAATTTTATCTCTTGTAACAACTGTCAGCTCTCCTGAACTCAACAGCTCTTTCCTTTTCATTCCATCTTTTTTGACGTCTTTCTTTTTCATGAAAGTACCTTCCAAATGTAGATTTTCCTTAACTCTGGCAATCTACAACAGTGCCACATTCCAATTTATGTACTGAGAAAAAAAAAACTTTGTGAAAATGTTTATTCCTTACTCACCTTGTTTTATTAGCATGTGTCATATTTAAATGGAAATGTTACACGAAATAAACCCAAACATCCTATATTAAGAGAAATTCTTCAAATATTCTACTAAGGTTTTTTAAAGCTCTGAAGTAGATCTTCAAACAACATGAGTATTTGATAAAACTTTTTTTCTAGGGATCTGCCATAAGAAAATATTTCATTTGAATGATTTCATTGCTACAGAAAAAAAAATTGAAGCATGCTTAAGAAACAAGGGATTACTGTGTAAAAATGGAAATACTCATGTTTTTGAGTCTTCAGAAGGGTGTACTGATACTGATACTTTAACTTCTAAGAACCACATATCATTTATTTAATGAATTTATGAGTTGATGAAGACTAATCTTGTTAATAAATATATGATATATATATTTCACATTCCCCTCTACTTACCTCACCCCCTGCCTCCACTCTCCCTTCCACTCTACCCGTCCCCTGCTTTCCATGTTAACCTCTACTCTTCCACTCTCTATTCCACCTATCCTCCCCTGAAATCCTCCCCTTCACCTGACCCTTCCTTCCCCTCCGCCCTCTGCTCTGCTCTATCCTCAATACCAGCCTACCAGCCT
Source organism: Tinamus guttatus (assembly GCF_000705375.1). The sequence continues at coordinate 9,257 of NW_010578516.1, read as the reverse complement.
ACACTGGCTGGAATGCCTCTGTCTGCCCTTCACTGGCCATCCAGCCCTAGCCCAGCCTCATCCTCTAGCCTGGTCACTATGACCACCCCACCATGTCATTACCACATCCACCTCCACATCACACCCACTGTGTGTAATATTATATTGTTATCCTTCTTTGGAGATAAGACTGGTCTGGATGTGACCCTGTGCAATGTGTTCTAGATGACCCTGCTTGAGCAGGGGAGTTGGACTAGATGATCTCCAAAGGTCCCTTCCAACCTCAACCATTCTGTGACTCTGTGATATATATAGATGTAGATATACTTGCATACACATACTATACACATACTTGCAGAGATTAAATGCACATACTAGCTAACCAAGTTAGAAGAATTGACAGCAAAGGGGAAAAGAAGGAAAATCATGTAAGTGATGAGTGTTGCTGCAATGTATCATTTAATTCCTAGCTAAGAACCATTGGGAGACTGTGTCACATTTTTTTCCATGTATAGAAAACTATAGAAAAAAACAAGAAACAAAAATTTAAAAAAAAAACACATAAATTGCAAGAACTCCCATCAACAAAAGACTCTCCAAGATCTTTCTTCTTTTTTCTAGTGAAAAGGAACATAGCCTCCTGAGTCTAATAAGTCGTAGCATCAGTATATTAGAAAGAAGGGAAAAATAAGGAAAAGATACGTTACTTATCAGTAGGGCTTCTATTTATGTTACAGCCAGCATTCAAACTTATATTACTAACCTCTGTTCTATAATTTAAAATTATCTTCTAGTTTTCTGCAATATGATGTATTTATTCATAGCTATTCATTCCATTTACCTACAGTAACAGATTTGGTCCAGTATTCTTTACTCATGTGGGACTCTCATATCAAAACAATTTCTGCAGCAATTTCTATTTCATATATATGGATGCTCAGGTGCATGCATCTGCTTCCTACATCCTCCTGAATATTAACCTTTTGGACCCCCCCAGAGATGTGCATTAGAAAACTGAATTTACATTAACACTGTTTTTCCCCTTACAGCTGATATAAAATTCTTTCTCTGAACAGCAAAACAAATTATTGTTATGCATAATGGAAAATAGTAGAAAAAATACTAAAATAGTTTAGATTAAAACTCCATGTTAACTCCATGTATGTACATTTAGCTAACTACTACAGAAGAATGCGTTTCTTTCCCATCCTCACTTTGGATTACACAGAATAAAAAGTACAGCTACTCTTAATGCGCCTTTCACATCCTTCAAGAAAGCAGACAGCAGTCTCTCTAGAGAGAGCAGCCTCTCTAGAGGTCCCTTCCAACCTCAACTCCGTGATTCTGTGATTCTGGAAAAGCAGAGATTATATTTGGCAATGAAATCATATAATACATTATATTCACCATGAGCTGCATTTATGGCCAAAAGCTATGACAAATGAGAAAACAGATTCTCTTGAGCTATTGCACTAATGATTAACTTTAGACGTTATTTAATTTTGTCATCATCTTCAAAGCTAAGGCAAAGGCAAGGGTAAGGTAATATTTTGGTATCATTTTATTTTTTAAAACAATGGAGATGATAAAACTATTTGAAAATAAAGAAATGGAAACAAAGGAGTTCAGATTCAGCCTATGATGTAACATTATTATGACCCTTTAAAGCTAAAGAGAAAAGGAAATTGGACTACTAATTACAACTCATCAAAAGAGAAAGAATGCTGTCCAATTTTGTTGGCATTTCAAGCATAAAAATTCTACAAGTGACACCCTATACTTAAGTAGAGAGAATTGTATAAAATTATAGCTATTTCTCCAAGTGAGATTTACAGTTCAAATCACCTATGATGCCATTAAAAAGTCTGGGCTCACTCTAAGAGCAGCATTTTACAGGACTGTGGTCAGGAGTGCTTGACAGCTCACTGCACTTCATTTAATAGTTACGCGCAAAAACATGGATGTTGTGTTTTTAAGCTATAGCATTTTTAGATCGCTATGGGTTGTTCAGCTCACATGCTTCATCTGACACCTGAAATAAATACATTTAATGTTATTTCTCTTTTACTATTTTCCACCTTAGAAATGAAACCCAGAAGCCAGTAGAGTCACATTTAACAGAACTTTTGCAAGAAGTATTGGAACATAGTTCAAGCAGTAGCCGGGCTACTGCTATTGCTGCTTTGTCTTCCTCCAGCACAACTTGGAGACTTTCACTCTGAGGATCAAACAAGATCAGGTTGTGTAAGTAAAGTTTCATCTGTGCACAGAGGCTTTATATAAAATTCCTCTGGGACAGATTACATCTCACTTCAGGTATTTGGGTAGTCTGTTTAGCTAACAGAAAAAAGCTTGAGGTAAGAATTAGTCACGAGGAACTGGAAAAAAGGAGAAACAAAAAAGTTTATTTTAGAAAGCAACTTTGGACATGAGATTTTAGCTTATGGCTGACAAGCTGTATGAAGGAGGGATATTTGTTTTCTCACTGTTTTGCCATTGCTATTATTTTTGTTTAAAATGAATAAGAGACAGGAGTTTTAGAGAATTGACTTAAGAGACATTTCTAGAAAGAGCATATGGATGATCAAAGTAATTTGGCTGTAGCAATTTAGTGGCAGAAATTAGGATACTCAACACATACAAGCCCACATACAGGCTTGCTGCAAAAAGATGATCTCAAAAATTAGTTAAATTCATTCTACCATAAAATCATTTGAATCTAGGGCAACCATTTTAGGATACAGGTTTTCCAGGTGACAAAATACTTTGTGATTGCACTCATACCACTTCCTCTCGCACTACTGTTAATTTATTATGACTTTTGAAGTGAAGAAAACAATGAGACATTCAGAAATTTTCCAGACCTGTCTTTTCCTAGCTTAAAAAGAGTTCACAGAAAGAAGTAGAGACTATATGCAGACTAGCTTCCTGCATGTTCATATATGTCAGACTGTTGCTATATACTTAACACTTAGTGAAAATAATCATTTATGCTTATGCTTTCTTGTTTTTTATCAATTTATATGTGAAAATAAAAATCTTTTCATTATATACTTGCTTTTGTTCTTTGCTTGGAACTGGAGATTCGCACTACAGTAAGAAACAATATGTCACCTTAATAAGTTTTTTTCCAGTGGGGCTTTCTTTCAAGGTCATTCCAATCACAGAACAATATCAATCTGACATTAACAGAAAGATACTACTAACAATCTTAAACATGAGAGAGAGAAACCCCGCTGTCTACCAGTAAAGGGAATTGAGTTGGAAACCTTTAGAAAAAGCAGCAGGCCATGAAATGCCAAATAAAATTCCTTTTTTTCCATCCAGAGATAAAGGAAAAGAGTACTGGACTTTAACAAATAGGACTTGACAAAAAAGAGAGAAAATAGAAAGGGGTATTTTTTGATATTTGTTGCTTTGGTGAATGCAATGTGAAGAAAAAAAGGTTGTTACATCTTTGTTGAGGAAAAAAAAAACATTAAAAATGCACAAATATTTTTAGCAAATTTCAAGCCAATGCTGTTAGTACAAATACCACAAAATCTGGGGTTTAGAATTACCAAAAGATGCTAATATCTGAAAGCGCAAAATACTGGCCCGATTTCCACTGTTTTTTTATAAAACTGTTGTTATATACACTTGAATGCAGTACTTTATGATTTGATTTTCAAAACTTTCAAAAGTTCATTCTCATAACAGAAGTTTACTTTAAAATACATGATTAAATTACACTTTTATGTATAATTTACATGATTTTTATGCATGTGTGTGGGGACATACACTTATGCATCCTTTTATACAGATAGGATGTGCCAGTATTACATTGTTATTTCATTGTTATTATCTATAAGTTTCTCTAAAAAAGCCTGATCTTCAATATGCAGATTTTCAATTATCACATGGGTAAAAATCATTGGTTGGGTAATTCATCTCTCATACAATACCCCATAAATGATTATCACCTGGCATGAGAAAGTATCTCTTTAAAAAATATTTTTAGTGATTAGATTATATCATAACTGGCTAATTTTTTGGGGAAAAAAAAGTGATTTAAAATCAAAATAACTTCATCTTCTGAAGCTGATATTTTTCTTTCTACCCTAGAAAGCTCTTAACCAAATAATAAGATTTTCTCATATATACACACTTCTAATTTTGCAATACTCTAAATTCCACAAATTTAGACAGCAAACAGTATTGATTAGGATAAATAATTTCTTCCATTTTTAGCCTACCCTTTGTCCAACTGGATGTTTAAAAAGCTTTTTTGCTGACTCACAAGAAGCTTGAGCATAATCAACTATTCTCCGCTCCCAGGCCAGAAAATGGCCTTGAAAATAGCTTGTTTCACAACTCCTATTTATCATTTTCTTATTCAATAATATATCTTTACAACTGCATTTTTGGACTTCCTTAGTGACTTTTTAATTAAAAGATACATTAATATTTCGTTCAGATTTTACTTGACTAGTATTTTGAATGCACAGATCTTTCCAGGAAACTTCTACTATTGCAGGTTCAGACTAACAGCGTCCCACTGAAGTCATGAGGATAACAAGATTATAGCATATTTACTTCTGAGACTGCGATACCAGGACTGCATGCTCCATTTGTGAGTTTGGCTTATCTACATAACAATGAACCTGAACATGCCTTTCTAAATAACAAAATCTACAATCTGTCAGAATAAAAGGATGCTTTGTAGGGACTTTGCATCTAGCTTGCATCTGGCATGCTCAGTGCCCCCAGACTTCCTACCAGTGTAATTCTAACAGTCTCTGCTAAGTATATTCTTACTTTGAGCAGTTTCAGGCAAAATTTACTGCTTTCAGATGATTCACAGTGTATGAAGTCAACCTACTATGACCCTATCTGTCAATCTTCTGCTCCTTTCTTCTGTCTCCTTCATTCTCAATGCCCTGCTTATATATCCAGAGCCATGAATGGGACACTGTGCACTAGGCACTCTCTCAGTATTCCCCAGATATCATCTACAGACCAGCTATCTCCAGACAAAAATATCTGAAAATCAAAGATCAACTGATCCATCTTCTACTTTATTCATATCTACTAAAGGGCTTTTCAAAATTCTAAGTAGAATTGCATAGGATAGGATGCATCAAAGACAGTCAAAGACACAGTGAAGTATCTGCAAATATTTAGGGGCAATATCAATTTAATCCACTATTGTGTTTTCAAAGACTATTCTGCAGCTAGCCTCCATGCTCAAATGAATGCTAAATGGGTGATAGAACTGCCTCAGTAGATGCTTCTGAAATTGTTACTTCGAATGCCTGAAAGGCTGATTCCTTCATCTCCTTTGTTGCTGGTGCCAACAGATTCTTGAAAACGAAGAGACAAGGGCACACTCCTGATCTTCGAATGTCAAGAAGAAAATAGTCAATTCAGTCCCCCTTACAAACATCATAACTGTTGGGAAAAAAAAAAAAAGAGAATATTTAAATGCTGCCTCCTGATATCTTACCCTGAAGCTTGAAAGTATTTCACCAGACAAAATAAGCAAACAAACAGTAACAAAAAAAAATGCAAAAGTTGAAGTTAAATCTACTTTTTACTAACAACATTTGCCTATTGAGTCAAACACAGGGATTCTCCCTCCACTACTTTGTTCAAGAATGTAAGAATGTGTAAGAATGATGCTTACACTTACTCAAATCCCTCTGTACCTAATGAGTTCAACAAAGATTCCACTGGACCTAAGTAAAAATTTCTACAAAATCTGTCATTTATTTTCTTTGACATTCTAAAAAGAAAAATAATTTTATGATGATATGAAAGTACAGTTGCTATGAAGTTCTGAGGAAATATATTTTTCAGTTCATATTTTCCTGAGAAGAACAATACTTCCCAATCTTCTGAAATTAGTTATACTTTATTTTTTTGTCCAAACAGTCTATTTTCACATTATTTCAGTGACATATTTCAGTGACTCTTCCCTTGGTATTGTATCTTGTGTAGGGAGCATCCAAACAGATTTTAGAAAAATATCAATAAATATTGTGTGATGTGGCTAATCATAAACAGTTCTATTTTTTAATCAAAATTCATTAAAATTAAAACCTAGCTTGTGAAAATAAAGCCGTGCTCAAATATCAATGTACAATTGTGGTAGAAGATGCTTATGCTATGCTATGTGGTAGAAGTAGCAATGCTTAGCAAATGAATAAAAAAGTACTCTACATGTTCTCAATGTCTTCAAAATTACTTGTAGCATGAGGTCTTTTCATATTATTATTCTCTCTACTGATGATCTGGAGCATGTTTAGCTTTGGCCTGTAGCCTGAAAGGCAATATGACAGGGTACAACTACTTAGGGGATAACAGCCACAACACTCAAGTCAGATGCTGGCCAAAAGGAGAAGCGAAAAAGAGAACATATTATGGTTTTGAAAGGCTGACTATATTTTGTTTTGCGCCTATAAAGCCCTTTCCCAATCCTTTTAAAATTCACTAGCCGTTAGGCAATTCTGCAATAAGTAAACAATTCCATGGTGAATTAGGCAATCACATCCCTTTTATGGAAAACTCAAGGTCTTTAGAGGTGCACATAATACTGATGTTTCATTTTCAGGCTGAAACACTTTTCACCTCTGCAGCCACAACTACACTAAATTAAGTAATACAATGTAAAAATCTGCCAATACTAAAGAAGCTCTATTGCCGTTAGTAAGCCAAAACCATCTCCAATATGATATACTATTGGAAAAACAGGAAATCAGAGAGGCACATAGGGAATTAAGTCTTCACCTTTCTGTTTTGCTAACTGAAAGTACGGCATGTCCTGCAGACCCTACACATTATGTACAGAGGTTTTTGTTTTGACAGGTAGCGGTATCATATCACCTTGCATTACAAAACATATGGTGACAAATAGATCATGAGAACAGAATTTAGAGCACAGTCATTACTGAACTCAAACATGACAGGGTGAATCATCTAGTCACCCCTATTCCCAAGGTTTTAGCACTGGATTCAGGTTTGAGTGCTTATTTTCTACAGACTTACAATCCCTTTCAAGATGCCCTCAGGGAGAGACATTATTTCCCCAAGGCTGTATTTGTATTCTGCTAAAAAACAAGAATCCTTGTCAAGTCAATGGGAATCAGTCAAGAGAGCTTCTGGTCTGACAGCGAACAGAATATTTTGAATAAACATTGCAGGGAAAGTCCTCAGCAGTTTAACCCTTGCATAAAGGACTTCACAAGGTGCTGCATTATGCTACCACTGCACTCAGCAGTTATAACCAACAGAATTAGGCCAAAACTTCATACTTCTGAAACACTTTTCTTAGAGCTCTAAAAATTTGAAACCAGAACTTTCATTTGAATTAGGCTTGACAACAAAAAAGTCCAAACCACGTTGTAAGGACTACAATTCTTGCCTAGGTGAGCAGAGACGTGAGCTATATATAGAATTACACCAGGGATCCCTGGTAGGGCAAGTTGCCAGCAGAGAAACTGGAGAATTGAAGAAAGAAGTATTTGAAATGAGAAACCAAGAGGGAGATGAAGACTTCATGGGTGCTATAGCTAAATACAAGATGGATGCTTCCTTTCATAGGATGTTTTGGATAAATAGATCCATAAAAAATCACTCCTAGTACAATTAATTACATTAATTACCTTAATAATGAACTCTAACCAGAAATACTTACCTACATAGTTAGCTAAAGAAAAAAAAGAAATGTCTTGAGTTATCCCAGTTAACAGTTTCAGTCGTATAGGAACAGAAATGCTTTAGGGATGAACGAAGTTGTTGGGAAGTATAGGTACAATAGGTACAATATAGGTACAATAGGTAAAATGCTTTAGGGATGAACGAAGTTGTTTGGAAGTATAGGTATGTTCACCCACAATTTATTGCAGTTTCACAAAGGCACATGATATTTCAAGTCCCTGACTGCAGAAAATCCAAGAGAGGAAAGATTGTGAAAGTGGTTCCCTTTCCCTTTGCACACACACGTAAGACAGGGGCTATAAACACCCTCAAGCAGCTCCCAGATTAACACCCTTCTCTACCCACAAGAAAAGGGGCCAGAGTAAGGCCTGTCCAGATTGTCAAATTCCCATGCAGAAGTCAGCCCACTGTTAAAGCTACCCTTTCCAGTAGAACTAACTTTTATATAATATAAATTTATCACTGCCTATCTCATCTTGCACTAATCTTAGCTTCAGTCTTGCCTATTAAAGTGACAAAATGAATATGCTGCAACAAGAAAAAGATGTGTATAATGAGAAGCCAAAAAAAAGACAAGACGAATCATAAATAGTATCAAGTCTGTTTTGTTCCATAAATATGATGAATGTTATGCATAAATACGTCATTAACATATACAAAACTAATTCAGAAAACACCTTTGTTGCATCTCAAATAACATTTTCTTTTTACAAAAGTATTGAACATTGCTGTGACTTTTTCCAATATTTGGCATTGATCGAAATGTATTCTTTCTACAAAGTACTATTATATAAAACTGCATAGTATATTACCAAGTTAAATATATTGTACTTATTTTTCAACTCAGTCTTAATGATTTGTTGCAAAGGTATAATAATGCATTAATAATGACATGCTTGAGCCCAAGGCACCATAGCATGAGACATGATGCCTTATCGGTCTCTCTGAAGTTTCAGATAAATTACTAAAAATTAATTGTTAATATTAAAAATATTTATATTTGATTAATTCTTTTCTGCAGAGTAATAATGAACTCTTCTTGGTTAATGAAAAATGTCCTTTGCCTTCTTTAGCCTATGAAAACACTTTTTTATAGAATAAACTTTATATTTTAAAAGAGTCACTTAATTTCTCTTGATCTAACCACATATCTGTCTTTTGGAAAGAGCTTCCAGAAGCTGCACTAGCTATGCAGATAAAGCAGTGATGAATAGACAGCACCCCATTTGTCTAATTGCTATCCCTCTCTTCCACGCAGCTATTCAGGTTGCTTTGTTTCATATCTAGAAGATGCACAGAGCACTCTATATTAGATTATACCAATCAAATTTATCACGGAAGCAAATTCCATCTACAGCTGTCTTCGATATTTTGAATATTAATTGAATTCAAACAATTCAACTAATAATACAAAGAAGTAGATTTTGATGAGAGATGTTTTTGATAACAGTCCAAATTTTGTTTGAGAAACTTTAAATCTTTGGTAGCTACTTTTCATCCTTTGATGCAATAGATGAGTAAGATTAAACAGTAATGAATGGAAAATTAGAAATTTTGATAATCTTTTTTTTTATCGGCTT
>NW_010578515.1:236034-276020 GCF_000705375.1 Tinamus guttatus | reverse complement strand
ATGCAAAGCCATGCAAGTAAATTACAGGCTTATCATTCCTCATTCAAACACCAGCATGGCCATTCAGGAGAGTCTCTGGCCAGACTATACAGAAGGGACTTGAGCTGTACTGCGCATTTGTGCTCTCCTTTATTTATTGCCCCTGCTCAGTAACTTTACTGCACTGTCTGTTCAACAGGTGCCCTTTGAATGAGAAGCTTGTGGCAGAAAGATGGCTGGAGGGCAAGGCAGTAGAAAAGAGCAGCCTAAGAAGTAATTGCGCATGGCTTAAAAAGGGCAGCTAACTGATTCATCAGTGCCCTCCCCAGCAAACAATGCCATAGAAATGCCAGCTTGAAATTAGCCTTGTGGAACAAGAAGGATTAGTTGGCAATGGTATGCATGCTTGAAGTTTGAATATGTAATGCCTTCTCTTCCTCCAGGAAGGTTTTGTGTGTGTGTGTGTTTCCCCCTCCAACTGCATGGTGCATGGTTTCAACTTAATTTACAATGTGTGCCCCTCGGCCATTTCTGCAGCCAATTCTAATTCAACAGATTAACTAAGATTTTCATTCTTCAGCATCAGACTGGTATCTTGCCTCCCACCCACACCCACCACCAGAGGACGTAGGCAAGAGAAATAATGCTATAACTCAGTGAAACAAGACACTTCAGTGGGGAGATATATGAACCTGAGTTGCCTCTTTTGGTAGGTCTTGCATGGAAAAACAGCAAATCTGTCAGGCTACAGATTGCTGGGTTAGCATGCAGTGAGGTTAAAGAAGCACATGGCAGAAGTGGCTGCCTGGCTGCAGTGCACCTCTTGTCTGCCCCAACATTCAGGGCTATGGAGATGAGGTGGAGGTTTATCTTAGTGCCCTGACAGCTGATGGGAACTTGTCATATTGCAGAAAACGGTAAATCTCAGTCAGGGGAAAGGAAGGGAAGGAAGGAGGAATCAAAAGCAATCACCCACTGCATGCTAGTTTAATGTATGGGGCAGGAGACAGGGTGAGGACACTCATGCATTCTGTGTGTGCAGCACCTAGCACAAACAGGTGCTAACAAATGCTAGAAGGCAGCAGCAGAAAGTGCTAGAAAAATCTTGAACTGATTTTATTTCATGTTGTACCAGCTTTCTAAATTGCATGGGAAAAGGTTGCTTTTTTGCTATCAGGTAAGAGGAAATCTGATCTGGAATTTCCTTGTGATTGTCTGAAATGGAGAGTAACCTGACCTGGCAGTATCATCTTTGCGGTGTTCCTGGTTCTCCAGAGATAGGGGATAGGGCATAAGAGTTTTTTTCTTCGGGGACAATTTTGATTCCCCTTCCAAAACTAGTAACAATTTTGGGGCTGGAAACAAAAACACCACAATTTTTTGATTCAGTGTTTCTGCAGACAGTAGTTTCTGTCAAGTGCCTCTAGCCCTCTGCACTGTCATAGTAGTTTTACCCATGTTTCTGAGCATGACCCTTCATTTATCTTCCTCTCCATTTAGTTGTCATGATTTTAGACACATTCCTTCTACCAAATTTTCCCACAATAAGTTCTCCTATCTTTCCTGTTCATTCCAGGTTACTCATCACATACTGCTTTTGCAACTGGGGGCACTGCTTTGTCACCTCCTCATGCACATGCAGCCTTTTCCCTTACCAAAGTTAAAAGGAGCGTCTCTGATGCTGTTCTGCATCTTTCCAAATCAGACCTTTGGGCTGTTAGTTCCTGGAGGAAGGAGACCTCCTTAAGACAACATTAGATATGGTGCTGAGTATACTGCTGAAGCTAGACAGATGTGCCAGCTCCTTACATATGTTAATACAAGTGCAAACAAAAAAAAATCTGACCTGGATTTCAGCGGCAGTCTAGAATAAACTCAAGGTTCAGATCTAACAAGCAAAGCATTTGAGTCAGATTTATGTGTGTGCCTTAGAAAATAATGTCCCTAAAAACATAACCTGGATTCACTCCTATTTACTGACATCATGTGCCAATGACACATCTTCTTAATGTGCCTCTGGTATCTGATTGCTCATGTTTCCTCTGGCTTCATACAATGAAACATCTTTTGAACAAGCACCTCGACATAGAATCATAGAATCATAGAATCATAGAATGCTTAGGGTTGGAAGGGACCTCTAGAGATCATCTAGTCCAACCCCCCTGCATACGCAGGGACACCTAGAGCACATGGCACAGGACTGCATCCAAGCGCGTTTTGAAGATCTCCAGAGAAGGAGACTCCACAACCTCTCTGGGCAGCCTGTTCCAGTGCTCTGTCACCCTCACTGTTAAGAAATTTTTCCTTAAGTTCCTATGGAATTTTTGATGTTTCAGTTTCCGGCCATTTCCTCTAGTCCTATCAGTGGCCACCACTGAAAAGAGACCATCCCCGTCCTCTGCACTCCCTCCCTTGAGGTATTTATATACACTGATTAGATCCCCTCTCAGCCTTCTCTTCTCCAGGCTGAACAGGCCCAGCATCTTCAAAGCATCTTCGAAGCTGAAAAAAAAATCAGCCTGTGCTTGAATTGCTGAAGAAATACAGGAGAGAAGGCAAAAGAAACCTGCCAGAATGGCTGGAAGAGAAGCTTATCTTGACTTGGCTGTTTCGCTTCGATTTCCCTCTCCAGCTTCTTTCCGTCAATCGCTGTACTAATGTATCCCCAAGGGTGCTGATCCCATAACAATACACTACAAAGATGATTACAGTCTAAAAAAGAAAAGAAAACCCTGTCACAGTGGATGTTATGGGTTTCAGCTTTTCACATTTAATCCTTTAATTGGTCTTTCTGGCAAGAAAAAAAAAAAAAAAAGAGTGCTTGGCTTTATTGCTGCATGGATGAGCCCTACTGCAAATCCCATTGGGACGAGGTTATACTCATTTGGCAGTGAGGAGATTCTTAGCAACCTCTCCAAATCCAACCTGGAGGGCTCCTTGCTGAGATCACCATTTCTGTGGGATGCTATAAGGCCTTCTAAGGAATGAAAAAGCTGCAGGAGCCCTGGCTACTTCAAGACATTGTGGATAGCCCTCCCCCTGCTCCTGGGTGTATCAAAAGCCACGTCCGAGAACCTCAGCTTGCAGACCAGTTGCTGATGAATGCACAATATGCAGCACTGATGCTGAAAGGGTTTTATGGTCCGTGCTCAAGTTTTGTAAATGTATTGAGTGTGTGAGAAAAGAGGGAGAGACAGCATCATACTGAGGTTTGGGAAGGTCTAGTCTCAGATGTCTGCCCAATTTATTATTGTTTTATGAGGATTTCTACAGGCTCCCTGCTTGCTGTCAGGCAGAGCCAATCTAGGGATAAGCAACCTGAGCAACAATGACTCTTTGGAGGTGACAGTTCTGTCTTACGGGAGGATAAAAGTAAGATGCCTGGAACCTCCCAGTGAATCATGTCAATAAAATTTAATCTCCTGTGCTCCAGGACAAGAGCAATAGCAGCTTCTTTGCTTTCCAAATGAGTAAATCTTGAGGTATGAAAGAGAGAAACAACTTCATTTAGGATAAAACCAACCACAAGAGCTCTGATTCACAGTCTTATTCATTAGCGACTAGTGTTTCTTTCATAAGAGAATGGAGAAGACTTAAATCATTGTAATAAGTACCCCTACCACACAAGGATGTACTTCTCTTGCAAGTTATGAAACTCCAGAATTCAGACCTTAAGATTTGATCCTGAAAGCCTTCTTCAAGTTAGTTAATTTGTGCTGATGTAACTAACGAGGCTTCTGGATCCTTCGGCCCATCGTCATAACATATGTGTAATGAAAAGAGGTGATTAGGTGATTAACACCTATCAAGCTAAAAATAAAAGCGTTGCCTCTGAGGTTGGGCCCATTGTGCTTATTGCAAGGAGTGAGGTAGGATTGGTAGAGCTGTGCGTCCATCGTGGATGTCACCATGGCACACCCACGCCAACATCTCCACGGAGACGCAGCACATTTCTAGCTCCTGCATCACCAACTTGTTGCCAAGGAAACAGGAGGATGTAAAAAAAAAAGAAGAAGAAGAAAAAATCTCAATGACATTCAATTTTGAGACAGTTAAGAAACCCCTGAAAAGGAGTTTAAAAGTGCCTGAGAAGGAAATGGAAATTGGGCTTCTAATTACAGATTCTCAACCAACGCCTCTTTATTCCCCAGTTATTCTGTCTGCTCACGTCACTGTCTTCCTGCCATTCTCTGTCTACCGAGGCACGAATGCCAGACATCAGTGAAAAGAGAATCAGAAAGAGCTTTCCTGGAGCGAAGGAGGAGAAGGAGGGAGGGAGAGCGGGGGAGAAGGTTACTCGGTACAAGCAACAGAGGAAATTCCGTAACTTAAGGAGGATGGTGGACAGAAGTTGCAGAAAGAGAAATGTGTGGGAGCAAGGCAGAAGAGAGCAAAGATTTCCGTGACAAGAAGATGTGTGCAGCTGGTAGGTGGGGGTGGACACATGGCTCTACATGCAGAAAAAAAAATATGTATTTCTGTACATGAAGCTGGAAAGGCATATATCTTAATCCACATCGGATCTTTAAAATCTGAAATTTGCACTCCAATCATTGAGTTGACTTAGAAATCAATCAATCAAATTTTTATTGCCTAATTTTTGATCCATTGTAGGACCACAACAGAAAGAAGGACTAAGAATGTCTATGCTTATTTATACAGCAACCAACAGTTTCATGCAACCCCCAACTCCAGCAGCTCAGGCTTTAGGGAAAGGTAGTAAATAAAATGAGACTCACGATAAGATGCTGAGAGTTAGCAATGCTGTGAGTGCCTGTAAACATAAGAGAACACAGGAGGACTAGCAGGTGCACTGGTTACAGAGTGGATAAGTAGGTACAAAGGGCAGAATTTTTTGGTTGTTTCTGTGTGGTGAGATGCTGTCACCAACACAAGCTGTAGAGATGTTATCAGAGCCATATTCTAGCAGCACTGAAAGCAAAGTGGTCTAGATTGGTGGTCACATTACTTTGGGCATAAGAATAGAGAAGATCATGAGCAAATTTCTGCCTACCACCCTAAGTGAGCATGGGAAACTGTGATGGTTTCATCACATGGTAGCACCGAGGGGCAGAGATGTTTAACGGCTAACCAGCATGGTGGGTAGTACAGCTTCAGTTTGGGTTAGTGCTGAAGAAGAGTGAGTATTGTCTTCATATTCATCTCTTCTGTTTTTAATATCAGACCCCTACTAATATCCAGACTTAATATCTACTGAATTTATGATTTACGGGCATTGGTAGTAAAAGGTTTCTAGCAGTAAGATTTGGACTCCATCTCAGATGGAGAAGAACCAGTGCTGTCCAAATTAAAATATCCCTTCATGTGCTCCCCACCTTTTTCTCCATGACCTTTGCATACGCCTTTGCAGAACTTAGAAGTCCATACCCACTTCCAAGCAGATTGTCTTTCCCTTACTAGAAGCAGATGTGAGGGATGATGCCAGTCATGTCTCTCCAAACCTGTGTGGTGATAGTGCTGGCAGTATGACAGTTTCTCCCAAGGTTGCCACGACATGGAAGTGATGGGCACATGAATCACTGTTGCAGAGAACACCAGCCTACATGCAGATGCTGCATGCAGATTAGCAGTGGCGAGTCCTGATCATCTAGTTCTCCTTTACTCGCTGCATGAAGTAAGGCAGAGTATCCACTCACCTCAGTGACTACAAATAGAAGAGGGCAGAGGGACCATGTCTTAAATGGATATAGCAATATCAAGCCACAGGAGCACAAGCAGCCTAAATGACGAAGCTAAGCTCAGATTAAAGTATTTTAAGCAGTTGCAAATGGTCCTGCTATTATGCTTCAACTTTGTTCCTGCCTCAAGTGATGATTGCCAGAGGGAGTAAACTGAAGGCCACAGAGAGCGGCGACTGCAGTGCCTCCTCCTGCAGAGACCTCTGCTTTCTGCATCCCAGGGTCATGCTGCCTTGCACACTCAACCCTCACCCCTGCATGCAGAATGCAACGTGGGCTCATCGGAAAAGGCCACTGCATCCCAGCAGAGCTGTAAAGACAGGGGGTGCCTGGTGCTGAGAGCTGAATACTGATAAGAGAGAGGGAAGCAGAGACACTGCTGTTATGATGCAAGGGAGGTCTGAATCAGAGAGGAGAGTAGCTGTTTTTTTTTTTTTTTTGGTTCATTTGTTTGTTTGTTCTCTCTCTGTCTCTCCAACACATAAAAAGGATCTAAATTCTCCATCATATCCTCAGTCATACCTTCTCTCCTACATATCCAAAATGTTATCTTTCCTCAACACACATACTATTCAAATTTTATTTTCTAAATAAAATCAGGGAGCTTCTAACAAAAAGTTCAGATTCACAAACTACTTAAAAAAAAAAAAGATACGATGTACTCCTTTTTTTATTTTTAAGTTTTTACATCACAACTTCTAGCTTCTGAATCACCAGTGACATGTTGTTTCCTGAAGGGAAGGCTGTTTTTCTGGTTACTTGCTACTTTGAATGAATTTATCATTATACACCAAACAAGTGTCATAAAAAATTCCTTTGGGCAAAATATAAGTTTAGACAGTCACTGATTTTTCTGTTTGCTTCAAATACTGCTCATCAATGAACTGAACATTTACTCCAATTGCTTCTTTTTGTAGGAGGAGAGGGATTTTTTTAAGTCATATTTCATTCGCAGAATTTTGCATCTTTAACAAATATTTTTAATATCACTTTTTAGAAGTTCAAATGTTTTGAGTGATAAAGCGCAAAGAGGCCCAGGAATTCCAGGATTGCTGAAAGCAGTTCTGACAATAGTTTACTTTATAAATAAATTTGAAAGAGTTTAGTTATCTAAAATTATCTAAAACACACACACACTCATGCATACATATAAACACATATACAGTGCTATTGCATATTTACATTTTCCTTCTGCAAAATAGACATATATTGCAACAGTATCCTTCTAGGACATATGTCTTTCCTCTCTAACATACAGAGTGCTGTCTCTCTCTTTCATATATATGCATGCACACACACATACGCTCTCTCAGACTGCATCCCTAACATGCGTTAAGTGCACAGTGTAATCACACCCTCTAAATACACACAAACTGATCTTTTCTTTAACATAAGAACAGATATACACACACCTGTACAGTGAAATCTTTCTAACACACGGACGCCTTGATAACACAGTTTTATCTCTCTAGAATATATACTGTCATTTCTCTTTCTACCACAATGTAATCTCCCTCTTACTCACTCTCGTTCATATACCTGGGCACACAAACAGACACAGTGTAATCTTATCTCTCTCAGATTCAACTACAGTATCTACATTAATTTCAAAATTGCACAAGCACTTTCTGCCTGACATTTTCATTTGTGGATTGCATCACTCACAACTACACAAATGCTTGCAGGGATGTGAGCATGGGGAGGGAAGTCTTTGGCATACAAACACCTGCGTGTTCAGGTCTCCAGGTAAGGAGGCCACTCTTGGCCAGGCTTTGTTTTACAACGGAGATTTCGTTACAAGCAACACTTTACTTTGGATGCAGTATCGGTTATACGGCATTTCCTGTTATGATATTACACCAACAACAAATAATAAGGAGACTCACACAACTTGATAAAAAAAATGTCTGCTAGATCATACAGACAGATTATTGGCTGCATTGTTATCACTGTCAAACTCTTCATTGATACGTTCCACAATATGAGCTGCAAGCAAATTACAATATGCAGTTACATCAATATTTCCTGTGACATATTATGTGCTGTAGACCTGGAGATTTCAAAAGAAAAAAAGGAAAGATGTATAGAGGAGGTTCCACCTCCACTTAAGCTATTATTTCTACAACAGAAGTCTGCTCTTAAATCAGTTGTATTAACAGAATTGTTCTAATGGGAATATTAGATGAACGTCTGCTTTTGGGAGCTTCTTTGCAAAATGAAAAGTGGTAAAAGTGAAAATCAGAGGATGCAGCAGTACAGCACTTACCTTGCATGTCTGATCATTGATTGGGAGTCAGGTCAGTCAGCTGGTAGTTTGCTGGGGAACCTCTGCAAAAGTGAGTTTTGTGCCCTCATTCTGAATACTAGACTCCAAATTTCCACATAAAAGCAGCAAACGTTAAAATAAGAATGCAGTGAATAATCTGGAGTTCACAGTGATGTTACAGTCTGGCTGAAGTGGAGGTTTTTCAGAGCCATCCTGGACTGCTGGAATTTTTTACTGCTTGCATGTAATAAGGTTCTAAGCAAAACAGCAGAGGAAAACTCCATTTTAAAAGGAGCTTCTCAGGAAACCAGATTCAAAGGTTTTATTCTGACTCTAAATAAGCACTTTTGCTAAAGGTTCTAGGGTCACTAAAAGGCAGTGGAATTGCTACAGCCCCTGAGAAAATGTTATTTCTTCCAGGTTATAAGAGGACTTTGCTAAGGCCAAAGGAACTCTGGCTTTAAAAGCCTTGTCTTGGAGATATGGAAAAGGGAATATCTCTGTGGAGCCCTAACCTACAATAGACAGACTCTACCGAGACATTAGAGAAGCAAAATCATCTGTCATACTACCAGAAGGGGATAAAGAATAAGTTTAATGTTGTGTCATATTGTTCAGATTAGTAATACTGTGCTTGGAGACCACTGTCCAGCTGCCTCTATGAGGGCAGGGCCACACATATCCCATCAGGAAGCCTCAGGCACCAGGACTGACTGGGATCACAGGCAATCGGGGTGAAGAGGTGAGGACTAAGAATGAGAGAGACTCATGACACCATCTTAGGAAGGTGGAAGTCTGGAGCTTGAGGAGCTACACGCGGAGGTGCAGAGCAGGACTCCCAGTCCCTGGCCGTGGCACCTCCAAACAGCTTGAGTCCAGGTCAGCAGCACTGAACGGGTCGCAGGAAACTCCCCAGTTTGGCAGTATCCTGGCCCTTGTTAGGCTTCAATCCGGCTGAAAGTCTGAAGCAGTGGATAATGTCAGCCCAGCCTTCGGATACTACACAACTACCTAAACCCAAGCACATTAAAAATCTAGACTCCTTCTAACCACTTTTGACAAGACAGAAATTGACTCTGATCTATTGCAGGAAGCACATATCACCGCAGACCTTGCAAAATCCATACGGTGCATGTTAACGTCAGCCTCTTTCTATCCACCAAATTGACAGAGCAGGAACAGATGCGGGTCTACTTCCCCCACATGACACATTTCCCTGTGTACCTTCCCCCCACATTGCCCTCTGAAAGAGATGCCAAATGTCCACAGTCCTGTCTGCAGGGCTGTTCACAGCACAAATATGATGCATTGCTTTGTGGAGACCAGGGCATTTCACAAAACCCAACCCAGCTCGACCTAGGAGGCAGAAAAGCATCATTAAACCTCCCTTTACAGAATGAAAAACCGAAGCGCATTTGGGTATGGCACACAGGGTCCCTGACATTGTGGCCTACATGGCCATGTCCCCTGTTCTGAGACACTTGATGGCTGTCTGGATATCTACTGAAAAGATATTCCCTAAAAACAGATTGGGAGACCAGCTCAGCTCCCCTCAGTATCTCCAAACTTTTCTTCTCCTTGATAACATCATGTTCTGGTATTAGGGACCTTAAGCATTTTGAATGATATCTAGATGTGATTCCTACTTGATGAATTATGGTACCTGTCCCCCTAACAGTCACTGACCTTAAAACCTGACTTGCTGGTTGAGTGAAAGGGACATTTAATTCTCAGAATCCCCTTCAACACTTCAGCAAGGACCTATGGGGAAATACCACCTGTGGGCTGGTCTGTTGACTTTGCAAGCTGCCTGCTCGGCATCACCTAGGCCACCACACAGCGTGAGAGCCAAACTGTTTATTTATCCCTGTGAGTGGTGAGATGCATGGACCTCCACAGGCTACCACAGTTCCTGTCAGTAATCTCTTTCCTAATCTGAAATCCCACAATCAGCCCCACAGGGAAGTCTGGGCAATTGCCATGGAAGAGTTCCAGTAGGGGAAGGAAGAGGAAATGGCAGGGATTATTTCCGACTTGGATCCTTCAAGACTGCCTGCCTTAGAGAAACAAGATGCCCCCACTACTGCCTGAACATGTAAGCACAAGGCAAGTGCTGTAGAGAGAGAGGCAATACCTTTTACTAGTCCAGCTTCTACAGGTGAGAAGGAAAGAGCCTGGAAGCATGAAGGCTTCTCTCTGGGTTTCAAATAAATAGTGGACCAAGACGCTATGTAGTATTTTGTTGACCTGAAGGTAGTCTCTACCAAACAGTATCAGTGTTTCAGTGTGGTCTTCTGAAAGATTTACATGTTACATTGCTAGTAATAGTCATTGCTCTAACGGCCTTCCTCAAGCCTCTGTGAATGCCGGAACTGGGACAGAGAGGAACAAGTGAAGATGTGCTCTGTGCTGAAAGACCCATGAGACCTACGATCCTCGTTTTGCAAGAATCTGAAACAAAGGACAAAAAAGAAAGACAAACTGCAGAGATACCTTGGAAAACATCCTAGACACCCACAAGACAAGAAGACTATTTCAAAAGCAACAGCAGACTTGTGGAGTTCTGAACTTTGGAAAACCTAAGAAAGAAAAATATGCGCTTCAGCTGTAGTGTTGCTGCAATATGCCCCCAAAATCATTCCACTGACCTAGCATTAGGAAAGTTACTATATCTTCATGTGCCAATGGCTTAAAAATCATTGGTTTAAAAAAACACATATTTTGGGTTCTTTTCATTTCCTCTCTGGGATTTGCATCTTCATCTTTCATCTGGTCCAGTTTTTCAGTGTTTCCTAACTGTGAAGACTAAAAAGACTGTGAAGATTAAAAACCCACTTTTACCAAAATGAAATCTTCTATTATCACGCATTGCCATGATTCCAGTGGCTGAGGATTTTAAGGAACACCTGAGGTATCACTCAGTGCAGAGCGGTGACACCAGCAGAGGCCTGTTGTGATTTTTGTGTTAATGCATCTACACACTTGCCCTTCCATATGTCATGTCCTTTTGTTAAAGGTGTGGATTTCTGGATCTGTCGAGCTATCGAGCAGGTAGTGTGTCTGTAACACGGGATTTGAAATGATGTAAAAGATTCTTCCCTACAAGGTAGACCAGAAGGGATAGAAAAGCAACAGGAGTTGCTCCCAGCATGTAACTCAAATATGAGTGTTTATGCCAGATACTGGAAGGAATAGCTCCCAATGACACACACCAGAGTGTCTCTCCTGGCCCTTCTCAAGAGGAGCAATCTTCTCTTGGGGAAAGAAAAAAAAAAGAGAGGGAGAGAAAGCTCTTTCTCCCCCTATTTCTGCTTCACCAATAGGAAGGGCTGCATCTTTCACCAAGCACCACATTCAGGCCTGTAAATCCCTCAACAGACAGAAAACAGACCTCTCTCTTTGTTGGCCCTCATGTGACAAGACAGAGTAAAGACAAATGATAATGCAAATGTTAAATTCAGAAGGACAGTAGGGAATAAAAAAACGCTCTTGTGGGATCCTGACAACTTCATCACTTAGACTACTGCACACCAAAGGCAGGATTAAGAACAAAATGACTCCCACTTCATCTGGACTCGAGTGAGATGGTTCAAGTGTACAGGATATCTGCAGGAAACACCGAAGCCCATCCCCTGAATCCCTAGCCCTGGTGGAGAGACCAAAAAGTTGGGATCACTAAAGTGCTACAGTCCTGACAGAATCACCCATATTTAGATGGAAATTTTAGAGCTGTTAGCTGCAGCAAACAGTATTGGACCACAAGACCGCAGCTATCTTGAAAAGGATGGCTGTGCTGCTCCACCCAGCCAGGGAGAAGGTCCAAGACCAGCTGCTGATCAGCAGCACAGTGGAGCACGCGCCCTGCACGTGCCCCCAGTCCCCCTTTCCTTCCCCAGGCAGCAAGTGAAGAAGGGCGAGGGCGAGGAGAAAGGCAGGCTGCCTCCCCGATGTGAGCGCCCTGCTCGTGAAACTCAATTAAGTGGATTACAGATGAGCTCATTCCCAGCGGTGGCTCACATTCCATTAGAGTCAGGCTCAATGCCAGGCGCACGGAGCACGGCTCACGCGGCAGCGCAGCTTGCCCCACCGCTTACCATTTCTGCCGCTGAGCTCAGCACTCCTTGCAGGATTTGCCACACTGTGCCCTGCCATCGCGTGGCAGGCTCATTGCTCATCTGAATTCCCACTCTTTGTGAGATACAGTCAGGGCCAGGATTAGGTCATGGAGAGAAACGGGAAGGACCAAGCTCTCTGCAGCTCTATGGTCTTTGGAGATAATGGGGGAAACGAAAGCTGAGGGCAGAAAGGAATCAAGAGCAACAAGACAAAGACCATCAGAAAGGGATGGTCTGAGGAGGACAGGGGCAGACAGTTCAGGCTGAGGTGGGGAAAGAGAGAAACAGACAGTTCCACGAACTGGACCAGTCTTATTTTATGTAGAAAAAGAAAAAAGCAATCAGAACTCTCAGCTCACTCATCCCAAGGGTTTTTCTGCCCCATAGATACACGCTTGTGGTCTAGACTGCTATATGAATTTAAATATTCCACCTACAGATATTGCACTCCAGCACTCATTACTGTGTGTGTATTTGTACACAGGAAACAAAGAGTGTCAGGTGAATTTGTGTGTGGGAACAACTGTGTTTGGAAAAGAAAGCAGAGAGGGAGAAGAGAAGGTGAATGAACCTGTGAAGGGGGAGAATGTGTGGGTGTGAGGGCAGGAGGAAGTTTGATGAATGAGCATGCATGTGAGTAATATAATAATATGGGCTAGAGTAAGTCAAATGCTATAAGCACCTGCAGGTATTTCACCAGACGAGAGACCTATTTTGACTTGCCCTGTGCATCCCACTTTGCTTTTCACTGTTTGCAAACGTTTCTGGCAGCTCAGCTTAATTTGTACAAATAGCAACCAACTGAGCGAAAGCCAAATCTGTTGTGAAATAGGTTGAGGAAGACGCAATTTTTGTGCGGATCCAAGCAGCAGGGGCTTTGTACCATCTGGAACTTGTGTACCAAGTCCCAGGCACAGGCCTACAAGGGAGATCAGTCTAGTTATCTCCCTCACATTTGCTATTCCACGTGAGGAACAAACACTGCAGCCCAGTTGCAGAGTGAGACATGCTGTCTGGACAATGATCCTCATAGGACATGGGACCCACACAGCGCAGGCATCTGCTATCCTGGCACGGGAGATCTCAGTAGTCACAACCTCGGAGAGAGCTTTCTGCTTCATGTCAAAAAGACTGAGGGGAAGAGAGAAGCATTTTGTTTCTTTCTTGTGTGTGATAAGTGAATTCAGTTTGGCAGTGTGAGGCAGCAGGTTTCCTTTTGGTTTTATCACTCATTTATTGGGCAATCTTGGGCAAGTCCCCTTGCCTCCTCTATGTCACCAAGCTATTAAAAACCTAGAATTAGTGGCACAGATGGGAGATCTCTTGATGAAAAGTCCTGTATAAGACTCAGATGATATTACTCTCCTGCACTAGCTAAAGACAATTGCTAAATCTCTGCATTTATTGGCAGCAGCAGTGAATGCTTAAGCTGAAAACAGGTTCAAACCCAAACAGCAGTATCTCCAATTCTACACTCTCCAATGCTGGCCTGGATAGAAACATTGTTGCTCTTGTCAGCAGGTCACAGTCCTGCTTCCGGGCTTTCCATCTCAGGACAGGTTGCGTAATGCATAGAGGCCATCGGGAAGTGGCAAGGGACCTTGCAGTCCCTTTGGCATTTCCCAGTTTGTGCTTGCTACTCTGCCCTTGGCAGTGCTACCACCTGGCTGTATATTGGGTGTATCAGAGTCCAGAATAGCTCCCCCACAAAAGCAATGCAGCCACATCCTTTCTCTCCCCCTGTAGCTCCACAAAGAATGTACAGTCATAGCCAAAATAATCTGACTCCTCATCTTTTATCCTGCTTCTTCCTATCTTTCTGCCTGGCTTTGCTTCCTCAGTACTAATCTTTCTGCTACTTTGATCCAAAGGTTTGCTCTGGCAAGTGCTAAGTCCACTGTGCAGCGCAGCCTCACTGTACTTCTTGTCTCACTGCTGATTCCTGTCACGACTGACAGTACAGGCCCATATCCTCTCATCTGTGTGCACGAATCAGCCAGCTCCTTCCTTCCACCTTCAACAGGAACAGTGACCTGTCTATGCAAATAGCCCCCTCTCCCTTTGACTAGAGGGAAGGCAATATATTACCTGAGTAACTCAGAAGAAAAAGAGAGGAAACAAATGTGGAAAAAAATGTGTGTAGAATTCATCCTCACAGTATATCCTGTACTGCCCCAAGAGCTGCTCCTGAATGAATGCCAGGAATGGTGTGGCCCTATCCTGTCTTTTTCTTCTTCATATCCCTCCTCTGCCTTCCCCTTTTCCTCCCCCTTCCACTCTACATGTGTATTTCATTCAGTGAAAGAGTTTAGGGCACAGCCTGTAAGGAGGATATTTTGTGAAATACCACGGGTTTGCCTTCCAGACCTTCCAGCTGAATAACTGCCCCGGTTGCCACAGCACAGACTACACAAATATGATGATTGTGTTTAATTACACTGAGTGGTTGGGGCCACCGCCTTTGTTCTGGGTTATGTTCTGAAAAGCAGCCAGGTTATTCTGATGCTGCGGCCATTCCCACAGTGTCTTGGAGTACAAGGGAGGGAAGTAGCTGCAGGGTTGCCTATGACTAACAGAGGGGCTCTCAAAGAATATGACTACACCAAGCAGAGATATTCGAGGCAATGCTGGGGCTGGCTGGTAGAATCTAAGTGTGGGCAAAATGCAATTTTGATGTGGGGTTCCAATGTGCACTGTTCCTACACATGTAGAGGAAGGAAAAACACTGGGAAGAGAAAGAGGGCAAAGAGGAAAGTACTTGAATGGGGATGCCTCAAACCTCCAGGAGAAAGAGAATAAATGCTGCAGAGTTGTTACTGAAAAGCCAGTATTCTCAGCTGCAAATGTTATTTCACACATCTCAACCCTTCTATGGGGATACTATCAGTCTGACTTTCCATTTTTTTCTTTTTTCTTTCAAAGTTCACAGTAGGGTTTGTGGTTATCTCAGTGCCTCTTGCACCTACTTCATAGTTTGCCTGTTGCTAGAGTTGGTCATAGGTTGTTCTGCCCCGCCAAAGTCAGAGCAGACAATACAGCCACGTGCGCACAGCCCCTATGAGTTCTGCTCAGAAATGGGCTGGAGTAACCTCAGTGCCACACTACGTTAACATGGCATGTCTCTTCATGGAACAGCATTGCGCAGACATACCAGCTCATGTGGTGCATGCTCAGATACTCACAGTATAGAACTGCCTTGCCCATCTGAAACCTACCTTGAGTAGCTCATTCATCAGTGTTATTTTCATCTCTATCTTGGGCATTGCCTTATGCAGTGCAAGTGGTTTTTGCATTCAAAAGCTCCAACCCTTTTCATCTTCAGCAAAATCTTCTCAAAATGCTTCAGGAATATGCCACTACTTCTGTGAAAATCAGCCAAAGCTACAGTGACTCTGAGGAGACCTGGATTACAGAGAATCCACTGAGCATTTTTTGTTTGTTTGTTTGTTTCCTGGTTCACAACCTTTGAGTCCACAGCACCTTCTTCTTAGGTAAGCAGATTATAACAGCGCAACCTGCCTGTGGCTCAGGTTTGCTATTATCCATCTTGGGAACTAGCTATGATTAGGGTTTTTAAAAACAGTTGTTGGTGTTTTTTTTCTAGAGTGAACACATTGGACTTCACAAAGAGGAACAAAGTTTTTTGCAAGGAGTAATATCTTCTATGAGATTAAGCAATGTTACCGGGAAAAAAAAATTAAAAAAAGAAAGTTCTTGGTTCACTTGTCAATAAGGCATTTTATTCAAATGCCTCACGAACAAACAAAAGAAAAACAGAGAGCATTTCATGAGATCACTCCCAGGTTTGACATTTAACACCTGCTATCTTTATACCTATCTAAGTGGACATTTAAACACTTGGTAGGCATCAAGCCTCTCAGCTACAGCATAATGAATCCCAAGCCCTATTCAATGATACTAACATATCTTGGACTTAAGACACAACTCAGCCTAATATTCAAAGCACGGGATAGTGTGATGGCTCGGCCACTGCCTCTCTCCTACCCTGCAGTACTCTCTGATACTCTGTTGGTTTTTGCAAGTCTCTCTTTTGTACGGCACTACCTATCATGTTCACCAGCGTGCATTTTTACAGCTACCAGGTAGAGATGGTTCCAATTCATAGGCTCACATACACTTGTGACACAACGTGCAATCCCTGGCTCCAAAAGGGAAAGTGAGATACATTTAACCCACTGGGTCACTTGCAGCAGAGCCCTGGGACTGGCACTTCCCATTCCCAGAAAGGCGCAGCACTGCTCGGTCACCATGGAGATAAGCACTTTTCTATACCGTAACAACCACTTTGAACTCTGGAACTTACTCCTGTGTGAAGACTAATTCCCTATATTTGCACATGCCATTTGCTCTCTCTGTGAATCCCAACTGTGCCTTCGCTCTTCACCAAGCACCTTCCCGCATCCTGTAACCGAACACTTGAGCCTTTCAGAGATGACCTAGTGCTCCCCCAAGCCCCATCAAGAGCCGCCACCGGAGGATGTGGCTGGGCTCACCCGCTAAATATTTTACGGGCAGAATGGCCAGTGCCTCTTGGGAGCCCACTGCAGCACGGCTCCTCGGAGGATGCAGAGATGCGTTTAGCGGTCCCCAGGTCAGACCTTGGCAAAAGTCACCTGCTGCAGAGGGAGCCCCATGCCCTCCCCATGCACCCGCGGTCCCTCGGTGCCCTCCATCGTCCCCTGGCACGAGGGCAGAGCGTGGGTGTGCGGTGACGCACTGGGCTAACCCGCTGTTCCCACTCGCTCTCCCTCTGCTGCTCCCCGCCCCCACGCTCCTGCCCGCACCCCCAGCCGCTGCCGTTGAAGGCAGTGGCGGGTGGGCTCCAACAGCCACCAGCGGCCACCCCCGGATACACGACCTGCCCACCGGGAGGCCATTTTGTACCCCCGGCGCAAGGCAAGGGGTGCCCAGCTTCCCCTGACGTGGGGAAAGGAGGGCAGGCTGCGCTCCCGAGCTGCCAAAGGGGTCTAGGCTCAGGTCCTTCCTCACTAGATAGCTATGGGGTCACCTGCTGCTTGGAGAGGCTGGGAGGTCTCATCATTTCCCACTGTTGTGCTCAAGCCCTGAGGATAAAAGTTTTGGATAAGGCACTGGGCTTTTTTTTTTTTTTTGGCCCTGAGGTACAATATGGAGCTGAATTCAGGGTTTCACTCTTCTTGCAGCTCCGCTCCAAGAGGAAGCCCTATGACTTTCCAATGGCCAAGCTCTCCTGGAGCATGACACATTAACTTAGTCCACAAAACAAACAGAATCCTCGCACACACATCCATTGCTGCTTTCAATCTGCTGCAGTTGTGACGTACCCTCTTCGCGGTAAAAGTTTGCACTAGCCCACTTGAGTCCCTTCAGAGCTCATCTCCTTTCACAGGCTTCCCATGTGTGTCCACACGGCCAAATTGGCTTGCAGTTCCCTCAGAAAGAGTTGCACTGTGAAGCACAAATGGGGAGTGGCTCCGGAAGCCCTAGCAAAATGCAGATCTTGCAGGAGCAGGTCGGGCTTTGTTCTCATCTGTGTACCCATCTGGAGAACCTAGCCTGGTGGTGGAAACATATGCCAAATGTCCTTAAAGGATGTTGAAGCAGAACCAGGCAACTCAGCTTTGCTGTATGCTTATTCACACTGAAATGTTTTTCACCACCGTTACTCCATATTCACCTTCTTGCCTAGCAGAACTTCATCTCTAGTTTAAACTCTGAAAGACTCATTATACCAATCCCATACATAAGGCCAAAGTAAGGTCCAATTTTGCCCTTATCTGTAATCCTATTTAGTTCCAGTCCAAACCTGTCTTCTGCCCTAATCTTATCTTTATGAGATCTCACTCTATTCTCACCCATGTCCTTAATTATATGGTTGAAGACATTTCTTTCAGTTCAATTTCTTTGGAATATTTCACTGTACCCCTAACCAGAATATATATACATGTACCCCAAGAGCAAAAGGAGTGATGTCTATACTTGTAAACTTCTTCTGAGATTAAGTTTTTGCCTGTGTATGAGGAGGAACTCTTATCATCCCATCTTTTCTAAAGCAAACTGGTGATGGCTGCCTAATGGCCACCAACTTTCTTTCCCTGCATTTTTCCTGTAGTAATCTCTGTTTCTTGCCCATCTTCTCCTCCAAAGGCTGAGCTATTTGCAGCCGAGAATTTCCTCCTTCGATACTGTCCTCTCAAACCCTGACAATAAGGGCTTACTCCCCAAAATAATACAGAATTGACATAGCAGCTGCTGTTTGGTTGCATCCAGGGAATGCCTCTCACCCACTGCAGTTAGTTAATTATATGATCCGATGTGGTCTAATAGATATAGCTATTAGAAAAAAACATCCTCAGCTGCAAAACGGTAGGTATAGGAGCTGGCAGCTCTCTATTTTCTGCTCCTCTTAAATTTTCTTATTACACTAAATAAACATCACCCTCCCTTCTTTCCTCTTAGAATAACCTTTCTACCAGACATTCAAATATATAAGTAGTGAAGGCACTAGAAATGCACAGTAATGGAGCATTAAGATTGTAATTTAAATACACACAGAGGGTAAACTATTCAATCCCTATTATGTGATGTTAGGGGCCATTTTCTTTCAGCCCTGTGGACCAGAGAACATACATAGAACAAATGATTGCTGAAAGCTACAGTGGACATAAGGATTGCTACTGAGGTGTGAATTACTGTTATTTTTTCTTGTCTAATCATAAGGCTGCATTTTTTTTTTCTTTAGAATTAGGTGCTAGACAAGACATCCACATTTCTATGAACACCACAGCTAATCACAGTCATGAAATGCTGTGGCCAGAGGAAGCTACAGCTGACTTGCAGTACCGCAGGAATCTAGAAGGCTTCTTGTGTAGAATAGAACTGTTTGACAACAAGCTATGTAGACACTTGGCTTCAAGAGACTAGGCCTCAAATCTCATCAACACCAGAACCTATCACAAAGTTCATCGCACAGCTAATCAAGAAGTAGAAGAAAGAAATACAGCATGAAAAGAAAGTGGAATAAGTAGATCTTGTGGGTCTTTTTGATAAAATAACTTTGCGTGGAGCTCAGGAATCATCCTGATAAAGGTAACACAGGCAGAGGAA
This sequence comes from Tinamus guttatus, assembly GCF_000705375.1. Next base: position 256,854 of record NW_010578515.1, on the reverse strand, counting down.
AATATATGAGAAAACAAAAAAAGTGTAAATGGAAGTAGTCCGTTTTAGTTTGTAGTTTTTAAAAGCCAACACTACAGCATGTGCTAGACCATCTCAGTTCTTGATAGGTCTGGTTGGTAACATAAAACTCTTATATTTCCCAGGCCCTTTCACTGGTTCTCTATTAACTCCAGAACCAGAGAAGACAGGGCTGGAAGAGTTGCCAATACACGTTTTGATCAGTCTTCCCCACCCAAGCCAGGATCAGCTACCAAGAAATGCCCATACTGACTTCATCATAAATTTAGTGGAATAAGAAGCATTAATCAAGCCATCTGGCTGTCTTGGTGATGGGACAAATACTTCAGATATACTTTGTGCACTTCATGAAACATCTTCTCCAGGGACGTAGAATCCAGCTTGTTTTCAAGCTTAGTGTGACTCAACTTAATGTAGGAAAGGGAATTGAAACGGAAAGTTAGGTCTCCAGATTGCCTTCAAACAGCTTAGCCGTTAGGCTGTCAGCTGTGAACTAGGAATCTTTCTTCCTTTGCACCTGAGGATTCAAAAATTACCATAAAACAAAACTTTGTTTTCCTTTGTACAGACTACAGCTGAAGAAGTACAGTCAGGAACTGCAACTCTAAAATTAAGCTACCTGCAACAGTGTTTACCTAGCCTGCCTGTTCCCCAAATGATAGGGAAATAGTGGATCAGGATGGGAGCCTCTTCCACTGCCAGGCGCCATTGACTAAGGAAGGGGATTAGAACAGTGTGAAGGCCATGAGTTGCCAAGTTAGGACCTTCTCGCAGGAGGGTCTGCCAGAAGCATGAAGAACAAGCCAATCTCATGGCTTTGGGAGACATAAGCTGCTCCCCAAAAGGAGGCAGAGCAAATGAAGGGCATAAGGTGGGTCTGTTGACATTACACCAGGAGATTCTTGGCCCAGTTCGGAATAAGGGGGGACAAATGCTAACTTAAAGCCATCTTACACTAAAGCTGTGTTCAGTCCCCTACTTCACAGCAAGCATAGCCTGTAACACAAAGAGACTGGAAGCGGAACATGCTACAGAGAACAAATTTCAGTTTCAGTGGTGATTCAGAGCGGCACATGAGTACAAAATTAATATATGTAGGGGAGACAAGTTGACATTGCTGTGGAAACTATTTCACTTCATGACATTTGAAGTTTAAATTGTAAATTCCTGACAGTGAATCAATGCAATTTTGTGTTATTCTATCATTGTGGACCGCCCAGAGTAGGCCATAATGCCTTCTAGTCTATCTCCATGCAGCAGAAGCTCCTACCAATTCAGCCAAAAAGCCTGTAGTGATAGTATATGCTTTATGTGCCTCAACTAGGACTGGGAAACCTGATCTCATAAACTTAGCCAGCATGAGTTATGTTTTTATTATATTAATTTTGTCCTGGTGTTGGCCCATATGCCACATAACAGTACCCGAGCCCCTCTGCCAGTGCATGCGGGCATGGGGGCAAAGTTATGGTTGTTGTGAGGCCTCTGTCTCAGTGCCTGTCCAATTTGGTCATGATTGACAATTCAGCTGTCACATTTTATCAGTGTATGTTCCCCCTTCCCTGCTTCATCTTTCGGTTATCAGAAGGTAGGCACTTGCTCCCGTGTCTGTTCAGAGGAATTGCCATGACCTACACGTCTGCCCCTGACCTTTACCCTGATCAATAAAACTACAAATTGGTCTTTTCTTTATCCTCAGCGCTTTAGTCATAAAATCCCTACTGAGCTGGAAAGAAACACTGAATTTTATGTCTAGGCGTCATGAACATATTTGGAGGCAGGGGAGAGAGACTGGCAGTATTTCAGCATCCAATGTAAGAACTTTCGTTCGCTTGCTCACTCTCTGTGCAGCAATCCTGTGGAACATCTTTATTAGTTCCACAGCCACATATTTTCCCAAGTATTCCAGAACTAAGGGAACCTGAAGTGTCCTTTAACAACTTTTTTCCCACTACACATCCTGCCCCACTTCCGTGACTCTCTTTCACCTTAACTGTGTATAGAGATGACTGATCCTGCATCTGTGGAAAGCCAGCGGCCAGATCCAGCTGGCTCTTCAACACATCCTGTGGGTTACAGTCAGAGGAAAAGCCTCTCTGACCAAAACTCCTAGAAAAAGCATCTCTTAAATTTGCACACTGAAGCCATGCATAAGAGGTGTGTGTAAGATGCAAAAATATTTACAACCATATTCCTGTTAAAGACATGATTTCATATCCAGCCTAGATTACTGCAAGGGAAGATGCAGAAATTGCTCCACGGCTGATGCAGACAAGAGCTGACTTTTATCTAAGGCTGAGGCAGCTTGAGACAGCTTCTCTCATGCCACAGACGAAGAGTTCAGGGAAGAAACAGTTAACAGTGTCACACTGCTCCTGTAACCTCACCTCTGTGCTGGAGCCAAGCCTTTGCCTGCCACACCGAGCTTGTGCTAGCAGCAGACAGTGTGACAGTGCAGCAGACATTCAACCGAAGCAGTGCTGCACATGTGCTGCTTCAGGGACTCACAGGCAGCGGAGAGATTAGGGTGGCACTAGAGGGAGAGAAGAAGAGCGAGCCCATTTCCAGGAGGGAAGGGGAGCACCCCAGCAGGGGTGAGGCACAAGGACAGCCCTTCCTACTGTAGGACAGTGGCAGTCTTGGGAGACACAGGGGAGGAGGGGGAACAGTCAGCAACGACTCCAGTGCGTGCAGCAGAGGCCATTCTGGGGGCGATTTCTCTGCGAGAAACACAGAATTTAATGCTGATGAAATGCACTGTTGTTACTACTGTTTCCACTATCAGATATTTCATGGCAGTCACTGCAGAGGGCTGCCTATACCGAGATAGGAAGTGTGCACAGGCGTTGCAGAGCGCAACCTCCAGCCCGGCATGCTCCTTCTCATTACCCCTGCAGCAGCATCAGCAGCACTGAGCTTGCATGTGCACTTGTTGTGCAGCAAACAGTGCTGAACCTCCATGACTCAGGCATGTAAAAGCTTCTTCTTTTGTACACCAAAATCTTTCATGAGGGAATAGGAAAGGCTTTAAGGTGGCTATAAAGGTGTTTAATATTTTACATTTATATCTATTGAAGAGTGATGCACTGGGAGAACAGGGACTGTGTTGTGCAGTTTTGTGCACAGCTTGGGAGATCTATTCCATCCTCTTTATAGTGAAAAAGTCATGAAGCCACATGACTTCTTTGTGCTGGCAAGGCAGTTGTGCCTTTAGTGTGCACAGCTGCTTGTAAGGTTGCAAACCATGGTTTTCACTCAGCTGCACAGCCCAGGAATAGCACTGAATAACCTGAACGGAGTAACACTGAATAGCCCTGGGTAACCTTCTGTGTCCCCTGAGGACTTTTACCTGGTGAAATGAAACACAGCTGTGAATCAGAGGAAAGAAGAAAATCATAGCAGACTGTCTTCAAATTCCTTTTTGATAGTCAGGCCACTGGTTATGCCAGGAATACTTGGCATTCTGCCCCTCCACCTAAAGAGCAAAAAGCCAGATCCAGTCTGTAAGATGGGCCAGAAGACCAGAAGGCTGTCACCTCTTGTGTGCCCAGGAGGAGTGATGTGAAAATAACCCTACTTACCTCCTGTGCAACTCCACCATACTAGTGCACACTTTGTGACATTGCTGAGTCTGTAAACGTGACTTCTGACATCTCGGCTTAGAGGAAAGACCAGAAACACTGAGGTGGAATCACAGCGCAGCACATGCTCAAGGCTGGCGGGGGAAGGTTCAAACCAGAGCAAAGGGGCAGCTTCTTTAAACAATGCACAGCCCAGCTTTGCACTACCTTCCCTCGGGATTTTGCGGATGAGAGAAGTTCACCTGAGTCCCAAAACAATTGGAACAGCCCTGGAAGAAAAAGACATCTGAAGCTATCTGATGCAGCACTGCTGCTCTGTTCTGCGGATTGCTTTTCAGTCAAAACTAGCTGTAGGCTGAGAGGGCATATATAAGGGAAGGCTTGCTATATACTTCCCAGGGCACCAAGATTGGCCTCAGACAGAGGCTGGGTACCTTCTGGGTTTCCACACCTGGCAGGCAAATTCCACTTTTGGAGATGGAGACTTCTTCTAAAAAGACTCTTTTAATGATATCAGTTGGCTAGCACCGTATCTCTAAGCCTTACTGAAGAGATGAAACTTCATCTCTTGCACTTTCCTCCCTGCTTTCTCTTTATTTCATTTCCCATAGGATCTCAGTGTCCTTACAGAGATAAGGTCTTCATTAGCATAAGCACCTCAGTACCATGTAAGAAGAGAGAGAAATCCTTCCCTAGAAGAGCTACATGCCAAAAACAGACAGATAGAGAGGAACAGAAGCAGCAGAACAGAGAGGGAAAACATGTTGGGAAGAGTTGGCCAGTAGAAAAACAGTTCAGGTATCCTAAGTGTCAACCCAAGCTCTTCAAATTCCATACGCAGTGTTGTCTAGTCCTGTCCTTGGCTCATTTTAAGTCCTGCTTCAACACTATTTTCTGTCCTTTTCTTTAGTGCTTCCTGATTTCATTAGTGAGTGTCCCTTTCCCCAGTGAAAAGCGTTGCTCTCAAGTAATGGACAACATATCTGCTGCTTTTTAGGGTGGTTGCAGCTCCGTATCACTGTGTACATCTTTTACCCATTTTGCAATGTCATTGGGAACCAAAGAGCTTAGTAGTTAGAAGATAACACTCCATTAAGGATCAATGCTAGCTGCAAAATACATTTGAAGCACATCAGAATCAACCTACCAGTTTCATCCTGCTTTGTAAGAGGATTCTAGTACAAATCCAGAGGCTGCCCAGAGACAACAATTGGAAAGAGTAGCACAATTAGACTCTCATTTTAGGAGAACTGGGATTTCATATTCCCAGTTCTCAGGATGCTGGCTAATGTCATATTTGAGCATTTAATTTGAAGGACTCCATACGACATAAAATATGCTCCGTACCAACAGATTTATGTTGAAATTCATCTAGTCATTCTGAGTTTTTTATTCATATGGCAGAGCCGAGCAAGGAATAAACATTCCTAGTATCAAATTTAGAAAGAATATATTTTATTGTAGAAAATAAGATACTATCTTCCCTAGTGACAGTACCGGAGATTGATAGCAGTTTACAAAATGCAGAAATCGGGTGTGTGTGTATGTGTGCGTGTGAATCTGTTACAGGCTTATTGCTCCACTAAACTGCTTTCATAAATCTTAGGCTTTCACTTACACCAACACACACGCAGCAGCTCCTGTAGTATTATAGGATATATATATTACAGCAGAATGCGATCCATTGCAGTGTCACTAATTTTTAATGCTCATCATGTCTATGGGTAGAACATATAAGCACTCCAGCTTTTTCCTTACTTGCCAAGTTTACTCCTGTTGGAATGCATCCAATACCTACTGAATATACCTGCCTGAGAAGGGCAGATTCCAAAGAGCTATCATTTGGGAGGATTTATGTGAGTTTCACTGTGACTGGGTTTGGATAGTTTCTGTTTTGTTTTTATAGCGTGTTGCTGGTCAGTTCATAACGTATTTTACATTCAGACTTAAGGATTCGGACCTCATACCAAGTTCACAGAGGAAAAATAAGAGCAGAATTTATGTTTCATTCATTTTGTTTGTCTCTGCTGTGCTAAACGCACTCGAATGTCAGAATGCGTTCCTTGTACCTGTCCTGTAGGAACATTCATTATTAATTTATTGTCAGAAAAACGCATTGAAACTGAGGTATTAAACATCTGGCCAACATACGTTTATGTGGCCCAAATGGCATAGTCTAGTTTTGCAGTATATAAGAATTTCTTTAAAAACAAAAGAAGTCTTGCCTCTGAATTGGAAGAGAAGCTATCAAGAATGAGCTAATATAACTACAGGAATGATCTCTGCCTGAGAGAATGGAGAGCTTAAAACTGTGCCTGAGATATGTGAACTGTACCCCGCTATTGATCTCATTTTAAGTCTAATGAGGGCACTTAGTCCGAATTAACTCCTGTGCTGCTTAGCCTCAGTGATTGGCAAAGAGACAGAATTAGGACTGGAGATAAGGTAAAAAGTGAACGTGGTCTAGAGAAGGCCATGTGTGAGGAATGAAGTGCGCAGAGGCACACAGAAGAGCAGGGACCAGAAAAACAAACAAAACAAATACAGAGGTTAGGAGAGAATCCAAAGTGCAAAAATGTGTCGCCAGAAGAAATGGATGTGGTTTCGGACCAACAGAGGCCTCTCAGCTTTTGGTGGAGTGGATCAAAGAGCTAGGTGTGGGATCATGCACTGCTGAGGTCAGGCTAGCCGCAGGCATCAGGCATCTGGAGGAAAACTCTCTGAAATGGAATTGTGGCACCAGCAGCTCAAGGGTTTTCAGCTTCCAGTGCCTTTGGAGAAGCAAAAATTAATTCTGTGGCAGTGCAAAAGGCCTAGGAAGGAGATTTCAAAGGTTAAAAGGGAAAGAAAAAACAGGAAAAAACAGTGGTGCTTTGGACAGCATCAGGGGGCAGAAAGGGCAATAGGTTTTGGGGGAGGAATGTGAGCAGGAGTTTGCCAGTGGGATTTTAAGATTTCCGCACAAAGGAGGTGGGATCTGTCTCCCCTGCCCAAGTTCACTCACCACATTTTCCCTGGTGTCTTCTATTCCTTCCTCAGGCCCTAGAGGTTAATTTCCAGCTCCCCCAAACCCTCATCTGAACCTGAGAGTCTTCTGATCACACATACATCCTCCATCCCATCCGCAGTCCATTTGCATCCCATTCTACTGTGCCCAAAGGCTCCTCTGGGCGGCAGAGACTGCTGTTTCAGCAGTGGAAGCACAGGGCAGAGCTAGGAAAGGGGAAGTGCTTGTGTCGTGGGGATGCAGAGGAGAGGGATGCAAGTGCAGATGACTGCTGGTGATGTAGAAGATAGCAAAGGCTGTGCAGACAAGGTCTCTTCAGGCTAGGAGAGCCCAGCCATGTAGTTATCCATTTTAAAGCTGGACCTTAGGCTTCATCCTAGTACTGCTCTCTGTCTTCATCCTAGTACTCCCTCTTACAGCATCCTTAAGTCATTAACGTCAAGTCACACAGTGATTGGCAAGGAAAAGTCTACTCTTCCAAAAAGCGCACTGCTGTCGGGCACATAGAAGGTAAGATCCCATTAGAAGATGCATATTTCCCAGCAGCTGTGCAGGGCTGCAACCTCTCTCCTGCTCTTGGACCCACAACCCTGGAAGTAGCTGGCTGGCGGACACACCGGGAGCCAGAGGGGAGTGTGTTAGGAGCACGGAACAGGCAGAGATGCAGACACCGTGCCAGGTGGTGGGAGGTGGGGGTAAAACAGTGGGTGACCGAGGTGTTTCTTGCACAGGATACCCCAGCTGGCAAGGCTGCCGAGCCCCAAGCATGGACAAAATGCAGCGCTGAGCAGAGACAAGGCTGAGAGCGTGTAGGTAAGGGCAGATCCACAACACATCCAGACACATAACTTCTACCACACAAGATAGTCCTGCAACTCTATTTAACGTGATAACTGAAAACCTTGGAAATAAATAGAAGGAAAAAAAAGTATGAATAAGTCACTATCACAGAATCCAGACATCAGTAGGCACTCGAAAAAAAAAAATTGTCCACTTGCTTTGTTTGATAATCCTGCTGTAGGTAACCCATAAATTTGATCTATTATTTATTGGATGTGCGATAAAAGTTTCAAAAGCAATATAGTCCCTAGGTATATTTATTTACATCTTGTAAGGCTTTTTAACAGGATGATGTGCTGATAAAGATGAAGAATCTTTTTATGAAACCTTATCTTTTTTCTTTTTCTCTTAATTAATTGCTACACATTGCTTTAAAATGGAATGACTTCTGGGGCCTTGTCAGGTGCTTTGATTACTTGGGATTATAGGTTTATATAAGTGTATGCCCACTGCAATTTTAACTAGGGTACTAGTTTATTTTAAAGTAACTAGATATTACAGAGGGCTGATTCAGGTCCAGTTTTCAAAAGCCCCACCAAATGGCTTAAAAGCTTGCATTACACTTTCCAGAGTAACTTCAGCACTTATGAGATCTCATTTTAGGAAAAAAAAAATCTCTTGGGCTCTTAAATCACCCTCTGTGCTTCAGAAATATTCCTTTTATATTTTAGCATCATTTTAGTCTAGGTTAAGACTGAGGAAAAGTCCTGGCCTGGAGAGAGCGTTCCCAGTGAAGCAGCATGCGCAAGATGTCATTACCAAATGGAAGAGAGCGGGGGGAACGTAAGGGAGCACCAGGGGCAGCTCTCAGGTCACAAGCAGGGATGGGTGCCAAAAGGGCTGCCCTGGAGCTCTGCGGTGCCGCAGCCTGTCCTGGGTGAACCTGGCCCCGGCCAGGCCCGCCTCACATGGTGACTGCGGAGGTCCTCCCCGCATTACCTCACTGCACACCGCTGTTGCTAGGGTACTGCTGTAAGCCAAAAAGACAGCGAAGGGTGAGGGGGGAGCAGCAGGAAAGGGCCGGCAGCCCCAAGACTGGCGAGTGGGAAGGTAGAGCAGAGAAGGAGGGGAGGAAGGTCTGGGAGAAAAGAAGGGCTGAGGAGTGAAGTGTGAGAATGGCTCCTTGTTTTGCTGCAGAGCAACAGTTCACTGTTCCTTTCAGTTCCTGTCTTTTGATTTAGTGTGTTTTCACATGCCACTTTTTACTTAATTATCACCCTTCCCTCTTTCACTTTTGACCTGTAATAAAAAAATACAACTCATACTTTACTCATATTTTAGCCCTCCCTTCCCTCTTATTCTGCTCCAGTCTAGCATTGAAATTTTATATGCCTATTTTTTTTATACACCTGTTTTCCAAATTAGGATGAAACAAAAACAACCTTTTTGTATTCCCTTAGTGCTCCAAATTTCCCTTCCTCTTGGAGTTTGTGCAATGTTCCCAGATTATATCTGTCCGGAAACATGAGGATTATTTACCACACCGAGCTTCGTGGAGACTGCCTGGCAGACTTCTTCACAGCCAACTGGACTCAGTGGTGGGTTGTCCTCACACAAAACTGCCTTTGCACTTGGCCTCCCACCACTACATCGCTACAAATCCCTGCTAGCTAATAGCTCCCATCTGAGTGGCATGGCCATCATCTGCACCAGGTCACACTTGACCATCCACCAAAGTGACCAGATATCATTAGAGTTGGTCTGCACAGGGCTAGACCAGGGTGCAAGCTCAAGATATCGAGTTTCCAGGTGCCTTAATGACTCTGCCACTGCACTGCCCGTAGGCAGGAGTGTGGTAAGAGATGGAGTTTTAATTAGGGTTTATTCTAATTATGGGCAGTATTAATACTGTCTGAACAGTCAGCAAACACAGTTAACTGAAGAAGAGGATTGTATAGTTCATTGCTGAAAAAATAGGAGGAAACAGAATATTCTTTACAATTTTAAAAATACCATGTGGCTAAAAGGGTTGGTAAAAATACAGATTATATATATATATAAATTATATATAAAGTCATTAAAGAAAACAAAACAAGCTATGTGTGAAGTTTCCAGACTCAACTGTGGCTGCAATACCTTCCAAAGAAAGCCATGGCATATAATAAAAAGCACTGTTTTATTGGTTTCAAATACTATAATGTATTATTGACTTATGGCAGGGGCTGGTGGTGGGATGAGCAGTATTTCACTTCCAAGCATCTGGTCCAAAATCAGCCTTGGTTAGCAGTGATTGAATGTTATTAGTGTCTGATGCCTCTTTGGCGGAACATATGAAATGCACCAGAGGTTTCCGTGCACTTCCTAGTGGACAGGTGCCCATACCACTAAAACCACAGCTCTTCTGGAGCCAGCTACGCTTGCTCTCATTACCAATCCCCAGTGGAGAGGCTAACAGCTGAATGGAGCATGGAGGCTAAACTGATATTTTCTACCGCCAGAGAAACTCCACCACTATTGTGCTGAAGCACAAGAAAAGAAAGCATGAGGCTCAGTGGCCTGCTCTTCCTATTTCTATCTGTGGGCCAAGCAAAAAAAAAGATAGCTTCCTATCTTTCAGCTTTTGGACAGGGCAGGATAAAGGAAGATTACTGTGTTTACAGAAGCCAGTTCTTTCAGGAGGGAAACTGGGGAGCATGCAAGCCCCAGATTTGTACCTGGTCTCTTGCTCCCAACTTGTCAGGCTCTGGGAAAGGAAATCCTGTTTGTTTTATCTTTAATGATCTCCTTTGCAGGACCAAAGGAGTCCTCGTCTTCAGCAATGGGTGCCTTACTTCTCAGTGAGAGACAGAGTTATCAGGATGCACAGAATAAAATGGCTGGATAGGATCTATGTCTTATTCTGAACTTGGAAAGCTCACTATATCCTCCCTGTTGCTGACAGGGAAGACAACTGACCTCTGGAAATGAAGGCTTTGGGGCACATCAGGCTTGGTCTTTAGAGGCTATTCACAGTGGTCTATACCTCATGTTTCTGACATTTACATTTAACATATTGCTTTCACCATATCTCCTTCCCCCTGTCACTTTTTGACAGGCTAATAAATCCACCTGGCTTTAGATGGCTGCCTGTCAGGCTACTTCGCACAACCATCTCCAGGCTCTGCTCATTTCCCTCAGCTAGCAGCACATCTTCTATTTTGCTGCTATATTTATTTGCCACTTGGCCTTGCTGTATCTGCCAGGCAGTTCAACATCTGAATCTGTTGTTACCCAAGACAGACTCTATCAGGTGGCTTTTTCATTAACCTCTTTGCTGCTCTAGAGGAATTGCATTGTACAAAGGCCCTGTAAAGACAGTGAATGAGCTGTGGGCAGCAAAGTGGGGAGAGAAGAATCACTGATCATCTACTGCATAAGGAGCTCAGCGATTCCCTTTTTTGCCCTGAAAATCATCAATAACTCATGCAACACACACTTGCCTACAATTAGAAAGACACTCTCCATCTGAAGCTCAATGAAGACACTATCCTTCTGATGCTCAATGAAATCTTTTCGGAAGATGAGCATTTGCACACTGCATGCCAGGCCTCTGCCTACAGATGGCTTTACTGGTGCATCCTCCTGCACCCCAAGTATATCTCTAAATCACCAACCTGAAAGAGCCTTCCCTTTCCATAAACTATGTAGGTCAGACAAGCTTCCTAACATAGCAACATTCGTCCAGTCATAAAAAGTGCCTCTAAGAGATGGAAAGAACATTGTTTGTAGATGCCTGTGGCTTCCAATGGATTACAGAGGGAGGCTGAATTCATGCTGAAACCAGACACCCATTTTTAGATGGCTAAACTCAGCTGAAACAAACCCCATGCTTAGCAGTTTCAAGACAACAACAGAGTGATTTAAATGGTAGAGATGTGAGGCATCCTAAGATATAGTTGCCTTCTTATAACTTCAGTACTTCCTGAAAGTTATGAACACTCCTCAATATTCTACAGCAGGTTAAATTTATCAAATAAGATAAAAGATGACTGAAACCAGAATATTTCATTTTATGGCCAGAGAACCCAGGTCTTCTGGGACCATGAAGTCTGAGTAAGTTATGAACAGAGGAGCCTCAGCCCTGGAAACTAAATAATGGAGCATGAGCCATTGAGAGTGAAGTTGTCTTGTTGCTTTCCATGTGCAAAGAGACAGATACAAAATACATATGGAGAAACTATAAGAAAGGCCTTGCAACTTCCAAGCAGAAAAGCTACTTCTTGACACCTGGGAAGAGAAACTATCTGTGTACAGACTCCTCTTCACTCGATACCCAGACAGATTTTCTCAGTGTATAAGTCTTGACAGAATTCCCTTTTCCTCACACTGAAGTTTGCAGCAGTCGTTTTCTTTTCCTTAATGCTGAGCCTTTCTTGTGCAATTCATCTCCCTTCATAGAATCATAGAATGCTTAAGGTTGGAAGGGACCTCTAGAGCTCATCTAGTCCAACCCCCCTGCACACACTGGGTCACCTAGAGCACGTGGCACAGGACTGCATCCAAGCGGGTTTGGAAGATCTCCAGAGGAGACTCCACAAGCTCTCTTGGCAACCTGTTCCAGTGCTCTGTCACCCTCACTGTTAAGAAATTTTTCCTTAAGTTTCTGTGGAACTTTTGATGCTTCAGTTTCTGGCTGTTTCCTCTAGTTCTGTTAGTGGCCACCAGTGAAAAGAGGCCAGCACCATCCTCCTCACTGCCTCCCTTGAGGTATTTATAGACACTGATCAGGTCTCCTCTCAGCCTTCTCTTCTGCAGGCTGAACAGGCCCAGCTCTTTCAGTCTTTCCTCATAGGGCAGATGTTCCAGGCCCTTGATCATTCTCATAGCCCTAAGGTCCCTTGACCTACCCAGTCACTTGCATCCCTTCTAACAAGAGAGTTTATGTCACCTGGACTGTAGTTCCCCTCCCATGATGAGGAGGTGGGCACTTAAATGCTCAGAAGGAGTGATTTTTAACTCCTTATTTGCTTGGGGCAAAATTTGACTCCAGGTCTGTGGAATCCTGGTTTTGGATGTTTGCCACATTTCTTCATGTTAGTGTATCAATAGTACCTCTTGGGGTACATAATTTTAGAAGTACAGTCAGTGGGAATTTCAAACATAAGTGTATTTATTTCAGTCACAGTCATGAAAGCCATTTTTGATTGCTTTTCTTTTTTTTTTTTTAACACAGAACTAGTGCAGGGAAACACAGTTAGGATGCAGTGGTGTCAAAAGCTATCACGGTGATTGTGGTTTGCTACAGCAGAAAGCACTGCAGTATGATAAAAGTGGAGCTCTAAAGAAAAACAGATGGTACTAAGGTTCTGATGCCAAGTATTTGGGGGGTTTTAAGTTGGCCTAGTTGTAGTCTGGTCCCGTCCATGTCCAGAACATCCATTAACAGGTAGGTTTCTGAGCACAACTGCCCATTAGGTTCATTCAAAATAAACTAAATGGGGACAACCAGGAGATTCACTCAAGCAGATTCTATCACACCACAGAGACAAAATAAAATGCTAATTTATACCTATGATACTTGGCCTTGAGTGCAGCTCTCCTTCGGTGAAAGAGAAGAAATGATGGTGTTCATTAGCCCCAACAAAAAGTGTATTAGTAGCCACAGTGCATTTATCTGTTCAAGTGCAATGCACTAGCAACTGAGGATGAATACTGTACATTTAGAAACATTATCATTTGGAAGGCATATTTTAGGGCCTTTTGGAAGGCCCTAAAAAGAAACATACCCTACGTTAACTATACTCTCTGTGCTTTAATGATCCACCCACGTCCAGAATGTTGCTTCCCTCTTTTTTAATCTTTCCTTGGCCTCATGCCACTTTTACTTGACTAGAGTAGTTTTTCCTTTGCATTACATGTCGTTAAGAGCCTTTGCTAAATTCTGAGAACCCTCAACGCCTGCTGACTCTGGTGAAAACGGATGCTGCTCAACACTTAGTAAAATAGCATAGAGTCTTCTGCCTGTTAGCAAAGGATGAGGAGGGCAAATGGCTGTGTGGGTGTGAGCATGTCTAGAGGGAAAAGAGGAAGCAGTTGTGTGTGAGAAGAAAAAAAAAAAAGGAATGACCAAGGAAAAGACTTGTGTGTATGTGATGGGGAGAGACTAATACAGTTAAAATTGAAGTGATAAATCATACCTGAGATCCCCCCTGAGACCTATAAATAGGAAACTGAAAAGCATTTCCTTCTATTTATTTTATAAGTGCTATAAACTTTATCAGCTTTTAGTATTGGAGTCTCGTGCAATATTTATGGGCTGTTTACTTTGGAAGTTATTCAGATATTAGCATCAGGCGTCTAATGAAAATAAAAATTGGGACAGGTTAAGAAAAAAGGGCTTTCTCTACAGCCCTACAGAAATGGCAAAAATATTAAATTTGAGTTGCTTGGTCTTTCCAGTTTTCTTTGCTCCAGGGATACCTGTTCTTCTCTGGTGTGTTCTACACTGAGCTTCACAGCATCACATAGACCACAAAAAGCACATCTTGGGGGTAAAAATGAAGCACAAGTTGTGCTTGTCCAAGAATTGCTGTAATGAAACTCACAGGGTGAGGAATATGATGGCACAACAGGACAGAAATGCAAACATACATAGACTGCTTGACTCCATTACGGAAAGGAATTCCCCCAGCAAAGTGGTGGATACAAGCCAAAATTCAATAACTATAGAGAGCACATTTTACGCACAGGAGGGGAGGCCTAGTTCAAGATGGGAAAGGCACAGATGCCAAAGATGGTATCAGCAAAGCACAGGGGCTGTGGTATGCAGCGTAGTTGTTCTTGCAAACTGTCATGATAAAAAGTCTAGGCTAGGAAGAGAACATGATATTAGGCAGCTCATATGTCTTAAGGGGAAGGGGGAAAACGTATCAAAAAATGGTCTCTTTACTATATCAAAGAGAAGGACAAAAGGTGGATGACTTACTATTTGTAAATACCTCAAGAGAAGTTCCCAGTACTTGCAGGATCTTCAGTATGGCAGAGGGAGAAAAAGAAAGAACTATTAATGGGAAGAAAAAAACAGAGAAATTCAAGCGAGAAATGAGGCCTGGCTGTTTTTTTTTGTTTTTCTTTTTTTCTTTTTTTTTCTAACAGTGGAAAGGGCAAACATTTGACAAAACACAAAAAGGATGTACAAAAAACATCCTGGCTTTGGCGTGTTTTTGAAGTTCTCAAATCAAGATCAGATGCCTTACAGGAAGATACATTTTAACTGCACGCAAGTTATTGGACCCATTACTGAAACAGCTGGATAAATGTCTCTGGTATGTGTGATAAAGGAGGTCAGATTAAATGATAGTGTAATAGTCCCTACTGGTCCTAAAACTAAGTTTGTAAAAGAAGAAGTCATTCATTCCTATAGACATAAAACACTGTCTTTATTGTTAAACTATAAAAGTGTATCTAAGAAACCCAGCTCACATTCTGAGAAGACATATTGTAGGGAGTATTCTTTCTTTTTGCCTATGGCCTACCTGTATACACAGGATAAAATCTTCGCCAAAAGGAATTCAATGGGAATTATACCTTTAACATAAATAAAGTTGAGATTTAAAATCACAGAATGGTTAAGGTTGGAAGGGACCTCTACAGATCATCTAGTCCAACCTCCCTGCTGCAGCAGGGACACCTAGAGCACGTGGCACAGGGTGGTGCCCAGGTGGGTTTTGAAGATCTCCAGAGAAGGAGACTCCACAACCTCTCTGGGCAGCCTGTTCCAGGACTCTGCCACCCTCACAGTAAAGAAGTTGTTCTTCATGTGGAGATGAAACTTCCTATGTTTCAACTTACACCCATTAGCCCTCGTCCTGTCACCAGCCACCATGGAGAAGAGCCTGGCCCCATCCTCCCTACAATCACCCCTCAGGTATTTGTACATATTGATCAAACCTCCTTCTCCAGGCTAAACAGGTCCAGCTCTCTTAGTCCTTCCTCATAAGATAGATGCTCCAGTCCCTTACTCATCTTCGTGGCTCTATGCTAGACTCTCTCTAGAAGCTCAATGTCCTTCTTGTACTGGGGAGCCCAGAACTGCACCCAATATTCCAGGTGCGGCCTCACCAGAGCTGAGTAGAGGGGCAGGATCCCCTCCCTCAACCTGCTGGCAACGCTCCTCCTGATGCAGGCCAGGGATTCCATTGGCCTTCTTGGCCATGAGGGCACGTTGCTGACTCATGCTTAACCTGTTGTCAAGCAGGACTCCCAAATCCCTCTCTGTGAAGCTGCTTTCCAGCAGGTCAACCCCGAATCTGTACTACTGCCTGGGGTTATTCCTCCCCAGGTGCAGGATCCTGCACTTGTCCTTGTTGAACCTCATAAGGTTCCTCTCTGCCCAACTCTCCATCCTGTATAGGTCTCTCTGAATGGCAGTACAGCCCTTGGGAGTGTCAGCTACTCCTCCCAGTTTGGTGTCCTCTGCAAACTTGATGAGGGCGCACTCTGTGCCCTCACCCAAGTCATTGATGAACCAGTTGAACAGCACTGAGTCCAGTCCTGACCCCTGGGGGAACACCACTGGCCACAGGCCTCCAATCAGACTTTGCCCCATTTATCACCACCCTCTGGGCTCTGCCATTCAGCTGGTCCTCATTCCAATTCACTGTCCACTCATCCAGTCCACGCTTCTGGAGCTTTTCTATGAGGATGTTATGGGAGACAGTGTCAATAGCTTTGCTGAAGTCAAGGTAGACAACATCCACGGCTCTCCCATCATCCATCCAGCCAGTCACCTCATCATAGAAGGTTACCAGGTTCGTGAAACACGACTTCTCCTTGGTGAATCCATGCTGACTACTCCTGATCACCTTCTTTTCCTTGACATACCTAGAGATGGTCTCTAGGATGAGCTGCTCCATCACCTTTCCAGGGATGGAGGTGAGGAGGTTGACCGACCTTTAGTTTCCCGGCTCCTCCCTCTTGCCCTTTTTGAAGACTGGAGTGATGTTGGTTTCTGTCAGTCCTCCGGGACCTTCCCCGCTCTCCATGACCTCTCGAAGATGATGAAGAGTGTCTGAGCAATGACCCCTGCCAGTTCTCTCAGACCCACTCATTAAGTTTACCCAACAGCTGCTTGCCCATTCATGCAGCTTTCCTGCCCCCCTTGCTCAACTTTCTTGTAGGAATGCACCGATTGTGAGCTTGGAGAAAGTGGTGCTTGGATATTAGCCAACTCTCTTGAACCCCCTTTCCTTCTATGCCCCTGGCCCAAAGGGCCTCCAAGGAGCTCTCTAAAGAGGTCAAAGTTAGCTTTCTTAAAGTCCAGAGTTGCAATCCTACTTCTTGGCCAGTTTCCTCCTCGGAATTGTGAATTCCAACATTTTGTGGTCACTGCAGTGAAGACTGCCCCCAACCTTCACATTTCCCATTAGAGCATCTCTGTTAGTATCAGGTCTAGCAGTGCCCCTTCCCTCCCCTTGTTGGCTCATCTACCACCTGTATCAGGAAGTTATCTGCAATGTTCTGCAGGAACCTCCTGTACTGTCTGTTCCTAGCTGTGTGATTATCCCAGCAGACATCAGGGTGGTTGAAGTCCCCCATAAGGACCAGGGCCTGGGATCGTGAGGTTTCTTGCAGCTGCTTGTAGACGCCTCATCCATTTCCTCTGCCTGATCAGGAGGCCGGTAGTGAACACCCACCACAGTGTGTTCTCTGTTGGCCTGCCCTTAATCTTCACACACAGGCTCTCGACTGAGGCTTCGTCCTCCCCTACGCTGAGCTCCAGACATTCCTCTCCTGTAAAGAGCAACTCCGCCACCTTGCCTTCCTGGCCTATCCTTCCTGAAAAGCCTAAAGCCATCCATGGCTACATTCCAGTCATGAGTGCTGTCCCACCATGTCTCAGTAATTGCAATGGCCCTTGAAGCGCGAATGCATCTCCTATTCCCTGTGTTTATTCCCCATCCTGTGTGCATTTACATAGAGACATTTGAGTTGGGCACCCAGTGTGCCTCTCTTTCTAGCTGGGACAGATGGAACTTGACCGTGTGGGCCTTCAGAAGTCCTCTGATTTTCCCATCTAGCCTCTTCAGGCTTAGCACGCCCTACACAGAATATGGAGTAAGGTGGCTGCGAGTGGCATGGCAGGCCATCGTCTACCCCATAACCAGCTTCCCTGATGATACACCCTTTCTCCCTCGAATCTAGTTTAAATCCATTTCAATGAGCCCTGCTAGCTCATGTCCCAGGACTCTCTTCCCACTTTGAGAAAGATGGATCCCATTAGATTCCATCATGCCTGCTGCTATATAAAGCTTCCTGTTACCAAAAGAAACCAAAGTTGTGGCAATGACACCAGCCATGGAGCCACGTGTTAATGGACCATATCCTCCTATTTCTTTCTATATTTCTGCCAGCACTGGGAAGAATGGAATAGAACATGACCTGCGTGCCTGAGTCCCTAATTGTCTGCCCCAATTCCTTAAAGTCCCTTTTGATCAGCCTCAGGTTGCGTGTTGCCACTTCTTGTCCTCCCACATGTAGGACCATCAATGGATAATAGTCTGTGGATCTGGCCAGGTAGGGAGGTTTCCGGGTGACATACTTAACCCAGGTCCCAGGAAGGCAGCAGACCTCTCTTAGAGGGGGGTCGCGCCTACATATTGGACCCTCCATTCCCTAAATTGAGGAATTGCCCACAACTATAATGTGCCTTTTCTCCCTCATGCCTGCGGTAACAATACGCGCGGTTTGTCTTTCTGATTGTGTTACTATTTTTGCAGGAGAGCGATTCTGGCCTACCCTATCTACTGATTGCCCTTCCTCCTCTAGGGCCTCATATCTATTCGCTATTGGCTAAAATATCTTTGTTGGCGATTGTACATTAGCTTCTGTAAAACTTGAACCTGTTCTTCAAAGAAATTCAGCAGCCCAGCACATGCTTGTCACCTGGCATCGTATGGTCTAGCAGCAAATTTTGTGCAGATACTTCAAAAGATCTGGAACAGACATTCAAGGTGGGTCTTACAGTATGCTGCTTTATATGTGCTATCATAAGTGTACTAATCTTACAAGCTTATGCTGCTGTTGACTCTGCAAAAAATTCTGCTTGCATTATTTTTAAACCATCATTTTACAGATTAGGTTTGATTTACTTATTCAGATTTTATCAAATGAATTGATAAATAAAATCTTCAGAGTACATACATAAACGACAGTAGCTGTCTCTCAATTTTATGTCTAGACCAGAAAGTTAGTTGTGGAATAACAGAAGAGAGAAAGAGGAGGACAATAAAGTGTTGCGAAAGGCTATAGAGCTAGTGTTATATCTAGCAAAGGCTAAAAGAAAAATAATGATGACCTGTGGTTCAGCTGTTATAAAGCAAAGATTCAGAGAGGGGAAAGGCCCTGAATTACTAGAAAGAAAATGGTGAAATGATTCTGCTTTTTACTGGCGTAAGGAAGGCACAAGTGAAAGTTACTCCTGAAGCCAAATTTTGTGAGAGAATTGAGGAACAGTCCTTTCTGGCAGACAGTTTTAGCCACAGTGTAAATACTGATCTGCCAGAAGATTAAATCAATACAAGTCTGTGTTTTCAGATGTGTGGTATATGCATATTATGAACTGAAAGAAGATGAAGCAACCCTGTCTCTTTCATATCATGCCTTTACATTAGTAGGAAACTTCCTGCCTCTGCTGCAAGGAGTGATATGAAGGAGTAAAGTTCATTTATTTGAACTTCCGTGTGAAGCAGGGAGACCTGTGCACTCGAGCTTAGTTGTTCTTTGTTCATTTTCATACTCAGAAATAAATCATCAACAAGAAGAATACATGTAAGAGCTATACTTTTTCTAGATGTAACTAGGAGAGGAGAGAGGTCCAGCTGGCAGCATGCAAGTCAGAATCAGCCTTCCTTGCAGCCCACCACATTTCTTTGGAGGAGGCGGGGACAGCTGCCTACCAGAAACCTGAGAGCTCAACCAACAGGCCATGAGAGCTTTTTGGGGATCCCACCTTTGCAACTGTAGAAATAGGTCACCAATTATTTTAAGAGGATTAACTATTTCAAAGAAGACCCAAAAGAAAAAATATCTCCTATCTCTCTGCCCCTCTCCTCCCCCCTGCAAAACAAAACAAAAACCCAGGAAAATACAAGACACCAAAGACAACTGAGCATTCTGGTTATTTAGCTCTTCACTGATGAGAAATATGGATTGTTTTTGTTTTAAAAAGAACCATGCGTGGATGTCTTACCAAGACACATTATGGCAGTGAGAGAGCAAAAGTAAGATGCTGGAGAGGAGGGAGTAATACCATAGTCACTGTCTATGGACAGACTCCTCAGGTGTCCCTTGGAACGTACAAGCGCACTTCACAGAAAACAAGGCTGGAGAGGCTTCTTTTACTGCCATCTCACAAGCTTTGTGCAATGATTTTTGCCTATTCAAAGGCCAAGAAAATCTATCTAGGAAAGGTTTATCCATTTAAAAAAATATGATGATGATGACTTTTGAGTGCTAGAATCAGACCTGCTGTGATGGCAGGAGTGGCGATGTGGAGGTGACAATGGCTTTCTCACCAGGTGACAAGACTATAAATGTCAATGGACATTTCATTAGAGGGAAGGAAGGAAGGTAGGTACAGACTAATAAAAGATGTGATGCTGACAGTAGCTTCTCCTTAATAAACATTTCCGGTCCAGTCATCTGTCACACAAGAACCCTGGGTTAAATTTATTGCTGCTACATGGTGTGTTAACCCTTAATATATTGGCTAAGACTCAGGGAACGAACATTTATATGCGAGTTATATCCAGAGATAGAAAGACAAGATGTGGCTGCACGGAGAAGGCTACTTATATCCTGCTATATTCCGCCACAAGTCGTTCTTTGCCTGCTCACACAACATAACACTGTTTCCCCTGCCCACACCTTCTAATGAAACCTTCAAACCTGCAAGCACTTCATTCCTCTGAACTGTGGTGTAATTCTTCATCCTCAGAAAGTGCTGTTGGTCTTCACCCCACTTCTCTCACTGACACTGTGCCAGCCCCCTTCAACTCCCAGCCCTCTTTCCTTCCCCTCAATCTGTGACTAACAGCAATGGCTCTGCAGCAAATTCTCAGTCACTGCACAGCAAATGAAGATGCTTAGTTGGGTAATCTGCACCTAATCCACAGCAGACCGCAGAGCCTCAAGGCGACCTTGCTTTAAGCTTGCTCTGATCAATGGACCTGGGAATGCCTGATATTTGGAACAACAAAATCTTGCCCAACTGGTTTTACTTTTCATCAATCACAGCTTTTCTTTCTCCCTTTCTCCCTTTCTCTCTTTCCTTCCTTCCTTCCTTCCTTCCTTCCTTCCTTCCTTCCTTCCTTCCTTCCTTCCTTCCTTTTTCTTTCTTTCTTTCTTTCTTTCTTTCTTTCTTTCTTTCTTTCTTTCTTTCTTTCTTTCTTTCTTTCT
>NW_010578515.1:173530-235928 GCF_000705375.1 Tinamus guttatus | reverse complement strand
TCCTTTTTCTTTCTTTCTTTCTTTCTTTCTTTCTTTCTTTCTTTCTTTCTTTCTTTCTTTCTTTCTTTCTTTCTTTCTTTCTTTCTTTTTATGCCCTTCCAGAAAGTAATGCACATACAGGGTATCCGTGGATGTAACAGAGATACCTCATGCAGTGATTCCATGCCAGTTCACACTCTTTACTGCTGATTTCCAGCTACCTCTCCTCCCCAGCAATTCTTCTCATGCCCTCCCTCTCCTGCTGCTCCAGGGAAATGCTAACGCTAGCTCCTAATTAAAGTGCTTGCAATTCCCCACCGAAGCGGTGGCGCCAGGGCCTGAAACCATCCCATGTTCGGCTCCCCTGGAGACAAACCAGCCACACTCAGACACCTTGCTGCTCCCTCCTCCCACCACCGACCTTCTCGTGTGGACTCCAGCAGGTTTCATCTGCTTTCTCCTCTGTGCTCATTTCTCTGTGATGCTGCAGGCAGGGGCTGGGGAGGTCACTCGCAGGACTTGCACGTGTACCACACGCGTGCACACACACACATATAGGCACACGCTGGACACATTAGGCACACCAAGTGGCTGGATTTTCCAGTCTGCAGCTGTCCACTAAACAAGGGATAGAAGCAAAATTCTGGCTAGAAATGTCTACCTCAGGTGTCTTTTGGAAGGGGACTCTGCTCATGTATGACTAGAAAACATTGTATAGCTGCTCCATGCACCAGGATCTTCTTTATTTTATCCAGTCCTAGAAACCAGGGACATTGTAGAATATAACCACACTGGGCCTCTTTGCAGCTGGTGTATGATGCTTTACAGCCACTGTTGGGAAAATCGGGGAAAATATATCCATCAGATATATTTTTAACCCTCCATCATAACCCCTCATCAAATATGTGATTAGATAAGCGGATAGGATCAAAAAAAGTCACAGATTCACACACAAAACACACACATGAAACATATATTCCTCCCATCATCCGCCCGCCCACAAATACACACATGGATCCATGTGCGCTAAAGTGCACAGACAAGTGAAGTCCTCTGAAGGTACAAAAGTCAGTTGGTAAAAAATCTTGCCTCACAATCATTCAAACTATCTATTTGTAGCTATATAAAATTCCATGGTAGAAGTACAGTATGGACAGTTTTCCAAATGAAAGGAGTGACAGACAAACCTAAGTTATATTTGTAAAAATAAGGTAGGCCTTACATTAGGCCATCTCAAAGCCTTTCCTCAGCGTAGGCAAAGCTCTGTTCTGGCAGGAGCCAAGAGTGGGAGTGGGCTGCCTGGGGACAGGGAGGACGGCAGAATGGGAGCTTGGAGAGCTGCCGCCCTTGAGGGTGCCCATGCATGCCAGGGAGAAGGAGGGAGTGCGATTACTGCTCCCACGGAGTCAATCCACACCCTGGAATAGCCACTGGCTCACAGACCTTGGCCCAGTGCTTGGTGATAGGGGTCAGCTTCCTTCCCATGCGACATGGAGAAGTTGGGGGGTAGAACAGCGACCACTTTGCTGCCACCAGCAATCTGCTGCCCTGGGCAACTGCTGATTTTATCTGCTCTTAAAGGTGGCACTGATCACACTGGCCTTGAATAAAGCTGAGGCTCAGGAGCCTTGGCTGCTTTGGAAATATTTGGCGTGTGTTTCTCTTTCATCTGTGATAAGCAAGGAGGCAATTGGGCATAGCAGCGTGGAAACTGAAGTTGTCCAAAAGTTTGGGCTTGATCATATAAGAAATTGCTATGGAAAGGTAGAAGCATCTGCTTAGAGGTTCATCCTAACAACATCAGGAATTTGCTGTCATTTGTTAATAAAAAAGCTCAGTGAAATAGCAGAAAAGTAATTTAATCAAAATTGTTAGGAAACAAGTTGAGCTTTCCATATCAAATATTGCAAACAAAAATTTTCATCAAGAACCAAGAGTCTGCTTGAAAATAAGCACATTTTGAATTTGTAGTGCCTCTGTAGTGTAGTTGGAGACACAGTGCTGATGTCGCATGTTCCTATTTTACTATACATGCTGGGCTCTTCAGGCAGATTGTGTCTCCCCTGAGATGCACTGATCTCGATCAGTAAGGGAGATTCCGGCATTGCTGCGGCTGAGTGCTGTGGTGCAGCACATGCAATGAATCCTGGCAGGGGTCCTTGGGCCCTAGGGGCCATGAGACAGTCTCCTGTTTCCTCACAAAAAAAGCAAAGCAAATAGAGAAGGCAGGTGCAGACACACATTCACAGCAAGAGTTGTGTGAAGATTCCTCCAGTGAAGATCTTTACAGTTGGAGGGTTATGCAGTGCTCGACGTGCTGATGAGCGAGTTTGCAGTCAAATACTGACCTTGCTGAACTGAGGCCAAGCAACAACCCTATGAAAACAATAGTTTTCACCAAAAGCCTAAACAAACATTTATGATTGAAGGAACTAAAAATAAACCAACAAGACTATGAACAAATTTTACAAGTCAAAGGTTCTTAAAGAACAATTAGGTTTTTTTTTGTTTTTGCTTTTTTTGTTTCCTCCCCAGTAAAGAATCATCAGAATTGTGAGGTTTAATTAGAAGTAGTTTTTTCACCTAGTGTTTAAATAAAATCATATTTTTGATATATAATAAGTTGTGCAGATGAGAAATAGAAATGGATTCAGAAGTAGAACAGACAGTTTCACTACTGGTGACTGTGCAACATTATAGGCCATATGCAACTTTTGAATTTCCTTACCTGCTTAATTGCTGGAAATTAGGAAGGCTTGCTTGGAAAGCATTGCTCAGCACTTGCTGTCTTCTTTGTAAATGCTGAAGGAACAGCACAACTGGCCACTGCTGAAAACGAAAATGAATAAAACAGTTTTACTGCTCAGTGCTGAGGTGTCAGTTTTTAGGCTATGTCCTACTCCATGGGACATCAGCATTCAACCACAGGGGCTGTCTTCTACTGAAGTGAAAATATCATCCAGCAAAAGCTCAGCCAAATGCAGTCCACTTCCGGTAAGCAACACAGTGATGTTCCCAATACTTCTTATCTCAACTTTCATCAAGAAATAGCTTTCATATAATCCCCCTGAACCAAAACATAATTTGTTCAAAAGGGAGCTAATAAAACAAATCTAGTTGAGTGTGTGTATGTTGGAGGGAATGACATGGAAATTTTTAGGTGTATAAATATTAATTTAAAAGAGATTTTCAAAAATAGACCAATAAATACTTTGCTTTCTGGGCAATAACCTAAGCAGCCTAAGAAGAGGATTGAAAATCTCATGCTTTCATTAAAGTCTTGAGTAAGAAAGATCTCTCTTTTCCTGCCAGAGAATGAAGCAATCTTGTTAACTTTATCTGTTTGAATCTCTGCAGAACACATATACTTAGTTCCTGGATAAGCTGTCCAAGAAAAAACTATCAAAAAAAAAGTATTTTTCCCCATGCAGAGATTCACTCAGCAACCTACAAACACAAAAGAACATAGACTTCATCAGACATGTTAAAAATCTCTCCAAATAACCCATCCCTCACAGAACAACAACAAAAAACCTCATACAATTTGTTGCTGGCTGCACATTATTGGAGCTGTTTCTATTTGCCAATGCTCAAGGCAGAGGTATGTCTGTGTAGCTAGTGCGAAGAACACTAGCTGTTTTTGGGACATTCCCAATCCAACGCTGCTATCTCAAGTTTCCTCCTAGTTGCTTGCAAAGACCTACAAGCAGTATGGGTATCACATTTCCAATCCCTGTATCACAGTATAGGGGACCAAATAATACCGAAACTCCTTTTCCCACACTCTCATGCTGAGATTCATCTTTGGCCTCTGAAGACAGGAAAAAGGGCAACTGCCAGGACTCATGAAACGCTCTCCCAATAAAAGCGGCACCCTCAGCACTACTTTCACTATTGTTTAGTCTAACAATACTGACAAAGTCAATGTTGTAGTGCCTTTTCAATGGAAGGCCCATTCTACCTTGAGTGTGCTTTGTTTATAGACAGAAAAAAATAAAAATAATAATGAATAGTGCTAAGGACAAGGTGAAAAAAATAGAAAAAAAAAAGGGGGTGACAAGCTGAAAAGTCAGCTTCTATTCAACAACTAAGTAAATGAACTTAGAAACTAGAGCACTGGTATTCACCAACTGTAATGGGCACCAACACCCCAGTCACCTTTGGAGCTTGTTGGGGCCCTATTTTGCTCTTGACAGCCCATATTGAGCTGTAGACAGGGAAACCAAGGTGTGCCACAAGACCACCTTTTCCTGGCAGAGTCTGTTTTTTTTTTTTTTTTTTTTTCCTCCTCGCTCTCCTCTCTTTCTCCCAGCCCAGCTGGAAGTGTCACATTCCCTCAACAAAAGGAGGTCATATTCTAAGTAACAACATACAAAATATGAATAGATTCCTCTATCTTATATTTCAAGGAAACCTTCAGATACTTGTTAAGAGTTACCAACACACAGAAGAGTGGGCCTGCTGAGACATTGAAGTAGGATTATTGACCTTACCATTTCTCATCAGACCTGTGTCCAGTCTCTCAATATTTTTAAAAAAGAATGACATTAAAGATAATAACGCTAATGAGAGGTACTGACAGAGGCATAACAGGATAAAAAGTACTCCATACAATAATTCACTCCATAGCCATTTTGTCAACAAGGCTGAGTTTGTCAGCATAACAAGTGCCGTGCTCACACAGAGACATACCATATGTTTTTTTACAACCAATTATCTTCTTTACAGCTAGAGCATGTTTCCCTGCTAAGGCAAAACCTGCAACTCCTGCTCCCTGTCAAAGGCTCCGAACATGCACCACATCAACAGCTTTGCCCCCAGGGCCAGCTCCCCTAGGCCGAGGGACAGACCACCTATAAAACCCACTAGACCAAACAAACCTGGAGAGGGGGAGAGAGAGAAAGCACTACCATTTCCTTAAGAAGAAACACTAATGAAAAAATAAAGTGTATTCAAACCTAATTGTAAAGACTCCAAATCTTCTGCAAAATTAACTATTGCTTTCAAGACAGTCAAAATATGGGCTGCAGGGGTGGCACGGAAGAACCCAAGATCAGTAGGGTTCTACTTTAGTGAAATAAAGGCCTTCCAAACATCTAAAAAGTAAAACTCAAATTTTGAAATAGGCTCATTTGCTGTTATCACTGCAAGACACACATACACACAAAGTGTGTGATGCACAGAGAATTTACAAGAAGCCTAGTTCATGAGACTTGGTAAAAAGCACCCTTGGGACAACAGTAATGGAGAAAGGAAATAGTCCCGATAAACACAGTATACTGAAGGGGGCATTGGTTGGTTTCTAACAAGATGAGTGCAGGGCACCAATCAGATCACACAAGGGCTGATGTGCCACTGAGCACAACACAGAGGAAAATTATCTGAGCTACCGGCTGTAACGACATGTTGCAATTTACTGCAAGTCTTGCACAGCTTAAAAAGCCCAGAAGCTTTGTCACTGAAGTCAATGGGAGCAGGAGCAGCTCCAGGGAGACATGGCAGCGAAACCATGTTGTCATGGGGTTACTGCAGAGAAATGTCAAACATAAACCTTGTGAGCGTGGCTACCACCTCCTAAACTGCTGTTCTGCAGGTGTTTAGAGGAGAGGAGCTTGCTCCAGAGGGCAAGCAATGCTGGAGCTAAAAAAAGACAGATATGACTGTTAATACAAACCAAACTGAAAGGCCAAGGGTTTCTTTTTGATTTGTATTCTCTCCACTGATCTGTGCCCCACTCTGACCTCTCCCTCTGACCCCTCACCTCTGGCAGTCAGGTGAAGAATTAGTCACTCTAAGTGAGGACACAGACCCTGGGGCTGTGGTCCATGCTGGTTGCCTTAGGATCAGGACACTGTAATTCCCTGCAGCATGTGCTGCTGGTCATGATGCTCCTCCCATTGGTCATCCATCTTCCATGGTTCCTCGGCAGAAGGGCCATTTGCTGAAGAGTGCCAGCATCAGAAGTGTATTATCTGACTGCAGGTAGGTAGGTTGTCTTTCCTAAGCCATCTAATCAGACAGCTACTTCATCATCCACCTAACGGGCAGCAGGGATCTCAAGTCAAGCTTTGCAAGTCTGTTACTCTGGTCACACTGCTGGAAGTGTGAGACATGGCCCATGAAGGACTCAGGTTATGGAGAGCTTCAGAAATTTTTGTTTCATTTTGAACCTTGTCTGAATGGGACGAAACACAGCTGGGACCATCCAACTGAGTTCTTATTAAACAAGAAGTTAATTTCATCAGAGGCCTCTGCTGACGAAGACTGACTGTATTTCCTCAGGGTCTGCACTGGTCCCATGGGAGGGACAACAGGGACATGGAATTGAAATGGATGGCTTGCTCCCACTGTGGCCTCTTCAGATTTGCAATTCAATTCAATAAAAGATGGAGCAGCCTTTGAAAGGGTCACAAGGTCCAGAAGCAGCAGGAGGGAAATGGAGGCAGAGTACAAGAAGAAGAGCCAGACTTATTCTTCATTCCAGAGTGAACGCTCTACCCCAGAGGCAGGAGAAAGAGCAGCTCTGTGATTCAATTACCAATGGGACCAGAAGAATGAGCAAGCACTGGATGGCTGACACCCATACCATTTGACAGATGTGCATATGACTCAATCCAGGGTGAAGAAGCAGCTTAGAGTCAGAAAACCTTTGCCTAGGATACTGAAAGGAACCTTTCCTCTCTTGTGTCCACATCCTGTTCTGTCCCCTTTAAAGCATCTGCTGATTTTCATGAAATTCTGCAATCAAACACAGGGTTAGGGGGTTATACTGAGGTGTAGATACATAACACTTGAATTTCTCTATCAGTTCCAAAGAGTTACTGAAACCGGGCCAGAAACATACACTGCATTTTTCTAGCAGACCACTGCTTCCGTCTGTCCTACTCTCTCAAGAGGATGAGAGACTGTTGTAGACAGGACTGCTTAACAGATATGTGGCTAGCCCAAATTATAAGAAGACTGTAATGATAAGAGCAATCTAATAAGCAGACAGGAGGAGAGGCCTGAAAAATTGTGGAGAAACCTCCCTGATTTACCCACCAGAAAAATACAAAATTATGAGTCAGCAAGTTCTCTTTCTTGAAGCTTCAATTTCTTCTTTCATGCTGAAGTTCAGACTGTGCTATTCCCAATAAGCCACAATTATCTAATTCAGTCAGTGCTTTAGATGAGCTTGCAGTACAGTCCTGTCCCATATCAACGATGATAGAGCAAGAGCTAGGGAATGTCAAGTTTGAGCCTGTGCTAGACTGGATAATGAGGATTTTGTATGTTTTTAGTCAACTTCCTATCACTGGGTCAGCAGGGGCATTGCTGAAGGTGGTTCCTTGCCCAATGTTAGGAAGGATAACAGGTAAGATGATATGAATGGAGCTTTGCAGCCTTCAGAATGGAATTTTCCATAACTCCCTGTCTTTATCACCCTATCATCTTATTACCTAACAAGATTTACCACTGTCCACTGTCTTTGTACTACATGCCTTCAGACAGGACAGTATGCATCCCTTTCCTGTGAATCTTTCTCAGGACAAACTGATTGCAACAAGCAGAGAAATCAGTACTATTACTCCCCAGCTCCTATTTCTAGCACTGACCCCTTCAAAGGGAATACAGTAGAGTTAAGGTGGGGGCTCATCCTGAACTTCAGCATAAAAGAGAGCACTGCAGAACACAATACTGAAGCGTTTACAGTAAATACTTCATGCTACAGCATGTACAAACTAATCAAGCCTTCAGAGAAAAGGAAAATGGAAACCTAAGACTTGTATTTCTCCAGCTGTTTAGTTTTATACTTCCCCCAAAAGGGAACTGTCTTGCACCCAAACACATACCTTTTTTTACCACTTCCAAGAATGCCAAATTTTGTGCCTTTATCTTGAACCTAACCAGGCAATTTCTTCACCATTGTATAGTGTGAGGCTGGAAGCTTCATTTAGCAGATTACAAACGTCAGCTCTCACACTTCTTTTAAGACAGCACCTCCAGACTAGCCACTCTGTGGAATTAGACCTCTCCTGGTACCACCCTACTTGCACTTAACATTCAAGCAGATGAGATGTTATTTCTCTTCTCCCTCCTAGGCACTAATTTACTCATTTCCAATGCATTTCTCAGGAGCCTCTACCCAAATATTTAGCTGAGATGATGCACCTGTATTGCAAAACCATTTAAGAAAGCTAGCTATCTTTGCCTGAGATCAAACTCAAAGCTTGGGCCTCTTCCTTTTTTTCCTCTATCCGTCAGGATTTAATTCATCTTTTCAGGGCACTGTGTCTCAGACAGCTTCAGTAAAGTGCAAATTCTGGCTGCTGTAATCTCATGGTTTCAAAACTCAGCTCTTCCCATTTTCATGGTTACATGCTCCCTGTACTTTGAACTTGCTTTGAACTTTGGGTTTGATCAAACTTAGGAGCTTTGAGTCATAATCAGTGAGATTTCTTATAGGGGAAAAGAAAGAAAAAAAAGGAAAGAGAGAGAAAAAAAAAAGATGTTCTGTATGGATCAGACATGAAACCAGCTTTGGGTTCAGTCAGAAAGGTCAGATGAACTTCCTAATGAGCCCTACCTGAGTTTTGAGAATACACCGACAGCTGAAGCCAGTCAAATTTCAGTCTCAGGTTTCATTTCAAATGTTCCATGTACTTCTAGACCTCACAATTTTACACAGATATAGTTTTGTTATTACCCCAACTGAAAGAGTGGATATCTATCATATCACAAGAGAAGACTGCCAGACTGTTAAACCTCTCCCCAGTTAGTGACATTTTGCATGTGCTGAGGTCATTTCACCTGGACATGCAGCAGAGGTCACAGACATCTGTGTGGTAAAAGTTTCTCAGCTAGGCCTTTATCCCGAAAGCTCCCCCACAAAAAGGGCCCTTGGCCTGACGGAGGTCGCCCCACAAGTGCTGTCTTGTGGAGGCCTCCGGCCTCACGGACTTCTGCCCCACACAGCAAAATGCTCGGCCTCCCAGGCAGCAGCATGTCCTACCCTGGAGCCTGGCGGATGCAAGGTCTCCATACCCATTTCTATACACAATATAGGGATTCTGCCTGGACCACAACTGCAAAATGGGTTGTTTCTGTCATCTTCCACATTGTTTGACACACTTTTGGGCAAGAAAGGAAGCAGAATGTGAAGTTCTTTATAAACATGCAAATATATAAATATTCATATCTACATTATAGATATATTCTCCCTTAAAGCAAACATCAGGCCTAATTATCCGTAAGAGAAGGGAAATGTGAACTTATTTTTAGCTGAAGCTGTTTCCTTTCCACTTACACAAACCATATAAAAATAATCATCTACCTTGTCCTAATAATTTTTAGCTATCTCAACGTAACTCAGATATGTTATGGGTCTAACGTTCAGCTCCAGGTCAGATATTATAAGGATTATCAGCCACCTAAGGGTTGTGATAAAGAAGGGTGAAGAATTTAGAAAGAAGAAAATTCCAATTAAAAATAGGATGTGTAGAGTACAAAGAGAGATTCTGAAATGATGACGAGCAAGCACAGGAAAGACAAGCTGAGGCTGTCAAACAGGCAGCAGGACTGCTAGAATAGAGAGACTTTAATAATAAAAAAAAATGATAACTAAAGATAGTCATAAACCATTACTTTTTTTTTACTCTGGAAGAATTGCTACAAAAAACGTAATTTTTTTCTAAAAGCTTAATGTAAAGAAAAAGCTTTCAACAAGCACAAAAATATCTTCAATATAAAAGGGAAATACTTTTTTGATATTTTTCAATATTTTATTTTTAAGAATGCAAAATGTAAAATGTTAATAATAACCAATAACTTAATAGTCTGGTGAAAAAAGGTTTTAGATACCTCATATGGTGCCATGCAAGGGAATGTCAGCCTGGGGCAACTTTACTGTTATCAAGTCATTATCTTTCCAGGATACTATTTCACACTTGCTTAATGTAAGAATTTTACACACACACTTATTATTCCTTAGGAGAAAAAAGAAAGAAAGAAAAAAAAAAAAACACAAGCAGATTACAAGGAGAAAATAATTTCCTATCTAAAAGGTAACTGCAAAGACTTTGGGGTACAAATATCATGATGTTAAACTGCTTCCTTCCCTTCTTGCACACACATATATCTAGTTCACAAATAATTCTCAGCGTTGGTGTGTTTTTTACAGCACCACTGATTAAACCTTCCTACAGTACTACCAAATGAGTTCTTCTACACACAGTAGCAAGGGCAAATAATCCATCACCTCTCTTCTCAGCAATGCACCAAATACCCTGCAGTTTCATTCACAATATAAGACTGTATTTATCTTTACAATATAAAATGCTGACTTTTCAAATTCTCCCACCATTGGGCTGTACATGTAGATAATGATATAAATATTAAAATCATTTCTTTGGAACATTTGATAAGAGCTATTCTGAGAGAGGGAAAATCCCAGGTAATTCCAGGGTCTGTGACGCAGGTATCATCAAGTGCATGAGAGGGATCCCTAAAACCAGGATCTAGACTCAGCTTCCTCCCCTCCATCCACAGTATCTACTCTGTTTCTAGGATTAGCTTTCTTCAAGATTATGTCATTAAGACACAACAGACTAAGGGAAAGCCCAGACCAAATATACAGATTCTTCTTGCATTTTTGCTGAAGCCTGCACTGAAGATTTGCTTCCCATCTTTCCCTGCAGGGCTCTTTGTGAAAATGGTTGCCAGGGTTATTTGTTACTTTTTTTTTTTTCATTTTTTTTTTCCTGTTCGCTTATTTGGGTTTGTTCTTCTAATGCTAGTGTAGTTGGCTGGAGAAGCCAGCATTCATGGAGTTCTCAAAATATCTGAGTTTCAAGCAGGCAGCATACGGCGTAGCAAGGAGTACAGGCGGGAGGAGGATGGAGAGGGGTGGATTTGTTCGTGCCCTTTTTTTCCACCCAGCTCACCCTTACTCTTTTTAGCTGAGGTGACCTCATTGTGCCATGCACACACCAACTCTGAATAACCACAACTGTCACGTTGTGTAGTCTCATCCTCCCTTACCTGGTTATTTGGTACCCTGAGCCATTGCTTCTCTTTTACAGTAGGTCTGTGTAGAGAACTGTTGTTGCTGTTTGACGGGTGAAGAAAAAGAGAAAAAGAGACAAAACATTGTAGTAGTTCAAATCAGAGCCAAAATTCAAATGTTTAGGGGACTTTCTTTGCCAGATAAATAAACAAACAAACAAGCTCTTTTTTTTTCCCCTTGTTTTGGCTCAAGGGAAACATTTCATTCAATTCAGAAAGAAATGTGTCCTTTTCCATTTTCAGGAAGTTTAACAAACAGAAATCACATAAATAAAAGGCTAGAGGCAGGCACGATTTACTAGTGCAGTGTTAAAACACAAAGCAGAGAGGGGCTGGCTTTCTCCTTCTGACCCTTCTTATGTCTCCCCATTTTAGGTCCACCTCCTCTGCTATACGAGCTTGTTTTGTAATTTAAGGCCCGTCTCCACATTAATCTGCTTTGTACTGCACACACAATGCATGTAGATCACCTGTTTAGGAATCCCATACAAAAAGGATTAAAATGCTTCATAAGAAGTGGACCAGCTACAGCAGGAGGCAATAAAAGAGATTTACCCCAGAAAATCTTGGGGAGAAATATAGTTTCCAATTGATCAAGAAGGGACAGGGGTACGGCAGTGTAACCGAATGTCTGGAGCAGATGGTAGTGTAACAGGGGCCCTTCCTGCGCATCTTGTAATTTTGGAATTTAGCTTCTTATTCCCTCCCTTAAAAGAAAAAAAAAGCTCTTTGGCTATTGTGGCTATTGAGCAGATTTAGCTGTATTTATTGGTTGACCAAGACTGTTTTAAAATTTATGAGGAAATAATTCATTTGCCAAAAAATTTGATTTATCCTCATCCTGGATTACCAGGGATTCAAACCAGGGATTGTGCTTTTGACGTACAGTGGTTGCACAACACTGCAGTAAAACCCAAAACTTGTTCAGTACCCCTTGACACCAAAGTGACACCTCTTTCAGTGGAAAAATTAAAAACAAAACAACCACTACCCCAGAAAAGAATAGATCACCCATTTCTTAAAGATGAGGTCATACGTGAGCTCTTCCCAGTCTATTTATCCCAAGATTTTTCATGTAGCCTAGAGGAGATAGTAATCCAGACCTTACTGACATTTCATAACTGTGAGTTATCTCATTTCTTAAATCTCTGAAGAAAGTCAGCCCTAGAGAAAGGTTATAGAAAAAATTTTCACCTTGGGAGTCTTCAAGACTGGCTGAAGCACCAAAAATTGACTGAGGAACCAAACAATGAGTAAGAGGGGCATCTCAACCACAGTTCATTAGCACCGTGAAGGAAAAACTGAAGTGCAAATCATGCAGGCAGTGACAATTATTTTGAAAGTGACCTGGCAGCACCAAGTGTCATCCCTCCACCCAGCAGAGACCATACCCTGCCTCTCAACAGCATGTAGATGTTGTTTGCTCATCCTTTGCATCACTCAGGCTCCAGAAAGCAACAAAATCCATTGCAGTTTTGTTTATAACTGTAACTCTTGTTCCCACATTGTCAGTGTTCCCTGGAAATTTGGCTCTCCTTACAGCACTGTTTTCTTTAATGACTTTTCTTCTGGATTTTAGAGATAATCACAGAAAAAGTCCTGCTAGCCTATTCTAATGAGCTCTTAAAAAGAGCTGTTGGCAAAAATGAAATTAAAAAGATCATCTGCCATGTTGCCTGCACCATGTGCTTTCTAAATGTGTTGAAGCCAACCTAAAGTATGAACTTTCTATATAACAGAGATTTAACAAAATTTTGTCATGTTAAATTGCATAATTTTTAAGATCAGGTTTATTTAAATCTCTAGGAGTATTGCAGAAAAGATGTGCACTATGAACTTTGATGTTTATGTGTATATTCTTTTCTGTTTTACCCTTATGAGTCAAATTTAAAAAGTCATGGGTTTTGCATACAAGAAAATGTAGCAAGTTGCCCAGCTGTGTCATAAGTGTCCATGTAATGGCTGCATAGTGAGTAATTTAATCAATGACGAGACCTGTTTTCAATGCCAAGCCAGCATATGCAAGGACTTTGGAAAAAGAAGGGTGAGTGACTGTGAATGCCAGTCTGGTGACCCATACAGGTGGAACAGCACAAGCTTCAAGCTGTGCAAGAACCGGAACTTCCCGAATCTAATTTCAAGAAGAGCGTTCCTTACATAGGAAACAAGGATTTCATTTTGCAGGACTCAAGTAGTCCCTGAGCTCCTTACAATACTGGCAAGCAGGCTGAAATACTGCCAGCAGATTTTTAGCTTGGTTTCTAAGGAAACAAGGCCTCTGCGATCACACAGGAGTGCGGGTGTCCATATGTGGGCATGCTGGCCTCTCTGATGTGCTTCACCTGCAATAGCCTTGGAGCTCACTGGCCAATCCCAAATCAATTTTACTGAAGCATCGAGGTCTTGAAGATGCCATACTCTTACTAGTAACAAGAAAACAGGTGACCACATCAAGGATGTGCTGTTCATTCCACCACCGATAAAAAGGCTAATAAGTGTATTCTTTTCACACTTTAAGAAAGCCAGGGCACTAGAAACTGTACTTCATTGTTGGCACAGTTCATGGATCTAGTTGCTTTACCTTGTTGAAGCACTACCCAACAAACATGGGAATGAGCCCCATCAGAAGTGATGCTTCTAATGCTGCTCACCACAGAGCAATACTAGATTTGAACCAATGCTGGCAAAAGGGTTGTAGGCATAAACTTGGTAAAACCCTGCATTTCCTAGCGCCTCATGTTTTTGGGAGGAGAACTGGGGCTGAGTGGGCACATACTTGAGCCTCAGACTCTCAGTTGGATAGTTTCAGGCTGTTGGACTCCCTCACCTGGGAGAACATGGATTATTCAAAATGCCAGAACTCCACCAGCTTGGTTGCTTTTATTGTTGCTTTTCATCTCCATCCTGACCCTGTTCTCTAATTGTATCCAGAGAGTGCGTCTAGGAGGGAGGGAACAAGGGCGCCAATGAAGCGGAGATGTGCTTAATGCAGACACCATTAATAAATCACTGATAGTTAAGATATAGATTGGGTGATGGGTGGCAGATGGGAAGAAGGAATGTCAAATTGCTTTTCTCATATAGATTATTGGATTAACAAGGAAGCAGCGGGCGTGTGGCAAACCGGTGTAACAAATTACTATCATAAAAAAAAAATGGAGCTCATCTCAGGCTGGTAATAATGCCATGTCGGCCATTAGCTCTCTGGAGAGGTACTCAGAGCGCAACATCCGTCTTCTGGAAAAGAGACTGGAACACTGGAGTGAAGAAGGCCCCCATTTTCTTCTCTTTCCCCCTCCCCCTACCTGCTGCTTTTGAACCCATGCAGTTGAATGAAACAGGGCAGCCAACAGCAGCTGCAATGAATAATCACTATTGCTTTTAATAAGCACTGTTAATTATTCCCCTGTCTCTAACCAGGTTTCTGCGCTCTCCTGCACCAGCACAGGCAGTACCTGTGTGAGATCAGTAGTCAAACAACAAACTGCTAGACTGACTGCGCGCTTGGGTCCCGATCTGGCTCCATCTGAAGTCAGTGACTAAAATTGCCTTAAACAGAAACAGAAAAAGTCTTAATTTTCCTTCTGCTCCAGATGTCAAGCACATGTTTCTATCCTGCAATGCAGGAGTTACATGCTACTGTTGGGCTGTAAATAATGTCTGCTCAGATGCACTGAGTGCAGCAAAATGAGCTCAAGTTGGCTTCAGTCTTCTGACTGTCAGGTACCCCGGCAAACCTAGAGCTAATATAGCAGAAGAGCGAGAGTCTACAGGTGCTATGAAGATAGTATGTGTGTCTTTTAGAATGAATAAATTAAGAAATGGTGAAGTTTTAAAAATCCTATGTTGAATATAGGAAGGAGAGAAGAGGAGAAAAAAGAGGAGAGAAGAGGAGAAAAAAGAGAAGAGGGGCAGAGGGGAAGGGAGAGGAGAGGAAAGGAGAGGAGAGGAGAGGAGAGGGAAAGGGGGATGGGGAAAGAAAGGGCACAGCTGAGTTCACACTGGTCTTTCTTTATGGATTCAGACACTTGGTCCCACAAATTTCCAAGTCAGCTTGCACTGAACAAAGGATTACTCTTTTTCTTCCATCTCCAGAGCAGGTGTCTCTTTTTGGACAGCTCCACTGATACAAGGGAGGCTGCAGCCACTCGCTCCAATCTCTGAGCCAGTCCCTGAGAGCTCCCGTGTCCCCAGCTGTGTGTGTGTGCCCTCTTAGGGCTCCCTCTGAGCACAGCAGTCAGTGAGGGTGAAAAAAAGTTTACGCACTTCTTATGACTCAGACTGCAATGACAAGTACCACTTTTCTGCTTGCCAAAACACCACTGCCCCTACCCTGCTGGCCTCTTGTTTAAACTCTCCAGAGACAGCATAGCTGGAACTTGATGTACAAAAGTTTAACAGACTGTTTCCTTTCCCATTGAAGCACTCGAGAGCAACAGAACTGGCATAGTAACACACTGAGGCATTCCCCTCACTTGAGCGACTTTCTCATGTGAGCAGGGACCATCACTGCAGCAGAACAGGCCTCTGGGATGGTAGTGAGAAACAAGCTCTGACCCACATTGAGAGCTGGCCTTTCAGCAGGGCTTGAAGACCTTTTTGCAAAAGGGCAGCTGCCTGGAGCACAGGACAATGAGATGTCCCTGGAGTACTGCAAGACAAAGCCCACCTTGTCATAACAGAGATATGCAGGGAGTCAGAGGTGAGCACATACCTCAGCCTGATACAGACCATATGTGCTACAAAGCCTAATGAAGGTTGCACAAGTAATGTGTCACTTCCAAGTGTTTCTCACTGAAACCTTTGCTCCTTTTGGTTCCAGTGTGTGTGAAAACGGTTTTGTAAAAGCAAGTAGCACATTCCTGCCATGGTTTCTTTCTTGCATCTCTGCTCCTCACTTCCAGCTCTTGCCTTCGCCCTGTCCATCCCTACCTCAGTCTCCATCTCAGCCTCCTTGCTGCTAGTCTAATCTCTGACTCTCCTTCTGCTCCTCCTCACTGCTTCTGCCCAGGTCCTTGTACCTTCTGAGGTCCCTGGCAGTCTCCATTGCATATGCCCCACTCCTCCTTTGTGCCAGGACCTTTACAGACTCTCTTAAAGCCTAAAAACTGGAATTTTCATCTAGCTGCTGTTTTTTCCACCCTGGGTTCATTTTGGCCAGAGGTTTTGGAAAGTGGGATGCAGAATGGCCAGAGAAAGAAACATCAGGAAGTTTGAAGAGGGTGTTTTTTCTAGTTTCAGTGGTCAACATCCACATCAGAAAAACCACTGGCACTGCTGGTCGGCAAAGGCCTTTTGTTGGTCATTTTCTGAGGCCAAGGACTAAGGAAGCTGTGGAGAGTCAGACATCGCCAGCAGACTCACTAGTGACCTTACACCTGCCACCACAGATACACCTGATTTGTCTTTAATCAGCTTCTGCTTCCAGTGATGTTCATGGGCACTTTGCATATATGCATTAAATTGCTGCTTAAGGCTCCACTGAAGATGAAGTGTATCTGTGTGCATGTGCATGTGTGTGTCCCTCCACGTGTGTGTCTGCATGCATGCTGATGTCTCAGGGCTGACGGGACCGTGGAGGGCTGTTATTACAGCCACGCCGCAACCTACCACAGGCGCCAAAGGCTGCAGCTCCCCATGGAAACACTAATCCCTGTGAAACGGGATCCTCATTTGTTTTTGTTTTTAGGAAGACCGCAAAAAAAATAGCTGAGAGATTGAAAAGATAGATGGAAAGCCTTCAGAAGAACAGAACACCAACATCCAATCTCACAAACCGCCCCTGGGCCTATTCCCCAAAGGAGTCATGCTGGCTTTTAGGGTTTACTTCTGGAAGCACAAGTTATTTATGTTTTCCACCTACATTTGTGTCAACACACACCTCATCTGTTGTCCCTTTGTCAGTTAAAAAATAAATAATATAAAAAGAACAGATAAAAATGGAGGGCAATTTCATCACCTACACATTTTTCCCTATATAATTTGTCCTGAGAAGATGACTAGAAATGATGGAAGTGGTTTAAATGTACAGTGCTGAACATGTTTGTCCATCATATGCTTAAGAGAGAAAAATAGCAACAACACTCACTGATTATGCAGCCGATATTTTAACATTACATATACCACTGTGTGGAATGGATACAGGAACAATGTTATCATGATATACCAGCTGAGTATTCATTTACTGGCTAATCTATAGATCAGATCATTACTCACTGTGCTCATGAAGCACAGCTCTGGTCCAAGTTTCTGACTGTGCGGTAATATGAAGTTAAAGAGTACTAAGTCTAACCAATTTCCACTCAGAATTTTCACTGCCTCTGTTGTGGTGTCTGAGCCACAACTTCAGGACTGAAATAACAATCCTGGGGCTGTGCATCAGTGGAAAGTTTCAAGTCTAGCCTGCCCAGGCGGCTCCAGCTCCACAAGGCCCTTGCTGCTGCCAGCTCTCTGTGTGCGGGGATAGACCTGCCCCCATTGCAACGTCACCACTGTCACTCTGTGCACAGGTGCTGTCATCAGCAGACATCAGGCTGTGGCATGAGCCCATCTTAGCTGCCAAATTAGCCCTGTTTTATTTGAAATAATAATAATGAGATCCAGAATACTTCCAGGGTATTAGCAAATACTTCTCAATCCTGGATATTTCAGCAGGGGTTTTCCTCTCCTGCAGTGCAACAAAAGACCACGGCGCACAGCATACAAAGAGTGAGGGGGTGGGGGAGAAGAAAGGAGTAAGAGGGAGATGAAAATGTGGGTTTCCCCATAAGACTCAGCCCCTGCTCAGGTGGATGTGTGATGATAAGGGCAGGAGGTGGAATTCACCCAGCCCCTTTTTGCCTTTTATTTGGAGAGGAAATAGTCTTTCCCAGCTGAAAATCCTCCCTGCAGTAAATCCTCCCATTTTTTGCCTGAAGAATGTTTTTGTCTAAATTACATGAGTGCATTCACTTTAAAGTCATTTGTCAATGAGAAAATGCTCCTGCTTCAAAAGCGAACTGACCCCCTGAAGCTTAAGACACACTGCAGCTGCATAGAATATGAACTCCTGAGTTACAGGCCAGAGCAAAATGGCCCATATGTGACACAGAGCAGCAGACTTCATATGAGAAACAGCAAAGGCCACTACAAAGCATCTGACTTACATGATTAAACAGAATCTGCTTATCAAGCCACTGAAGTACATGTAAAAATATGGTATCACATCAAATATAGAGGCTATAATATGGTGTATATATATATACACACACGTATGTCTTCTAACATACTGTCAGAGTTCAAATGAAGACTTCAGCAGCAACTACAGCTATAAAAATAATCCCAGCTTCTCGGAGCATCCTTCAAAAGCTGTTGGTGCATCCATGGATCATCGCTGCCCTGCCAGACCCCTGAAGTAGCCACCTCCAAACCAGAGCATCTTCTGCCACTCCTCAAGACTTTCAAGCCCCCAACTTCTCTTCCACATTAAAGGTGCAGGATGCACCTGAAGTGCAAGGCTTAGAAGACATACCTCATTATCGGCAAAGCCAATCTCTTGGACTTTATCTGTTAATTAACTGGATGCCACCTGGTGAGTGCAGGTGTTTAGCATTTCCCTGAGACACATGCCACAACCAGTAGCTGCCGTTCATTATATTACCTGAAACTGCCAAA
Source organism: Tinamus guttatus (assembly GCF_000705375.1). Next base: position 217,253 of record NW_010578515.1, on the reverse strand, counting down.
TGTTCTTTACTTGTTGCCCAGCACAAAGAACTGTACTGGAGGAAGCTAAAATGCTGTGACTTGCTGTGCTGCAGCAAACCCCCGCCCCGAGGAGCTTTGGGGGAACAATATGGTCAGGTTTTAACACAAGCAAGCTCCCCTCCCCTCTGCTGTGTGCCCCTCTTCTCTGCCTTCTTTGGTCACCCCTTCCCTGTCTTTGCACGTGGTGGATGTGTGTCTGTAGGTGGCACGGAAGTGCTGGGACTTGCAAAGTGGGGCTAAGCTTGATACTTTCTCCACCTGCTTCTACTGCTTAGTACCCATCCACCTCTTCTGCCCTAGGCAGGGAGCTTTAGCCTCCTCATGGAGCTCTGAAGAGAAATGATTTTAGCATAGCCTACGCTGCTCATCACAGAGGCCTGTTGCCTTGGAAGAAGCACAGGGCAGCTCTGATGGCAACAGAGGGGAGACAGTGGTGAGATCATGAAAGCAGGATATTCAGTGAGCATCCAGACCTCACTTTTCAAGGGAGGCTTAAGAAAGTAATTCATCCAGCTCTTCTGAAACTAAACTTCTAAGACTCTTCTGAAACCCCCTTCCTCCTGCTGGGTGCAAGACTTAGCACACACCACCCTAGTTTGTCTGCATGAAGCTACCAAGTGCCTCAGGTAGGCTGAGCACCAAGAGAAAACCCGGGGGCCCTGGCTACATCATGGGAGCTGTGCGGACAGCTGTGAGACCGCAAGGACTCCCTTCTCTGCCCCGAACCTCCTGTTGATTAGTATGCTGGAGAAAGGTTGTGCATGTGTGTGATGTGTGTGAAGCCTGCTGCTGGCTTCTTGCCAAAGCGCTGCTTCTTTGTCATGTGAGTTATTGCGTTCTTCTAGTAATTATTGATAATGCTCTTGGATGAATTACAGACATTTAAAAATGAATTAGACTGTATGTGTGTCTGTCCCTCCCGTCCCCTTTTGTTTTCCCACCACGGCATCTATGACTTTGAAATGTTGATACATATTCATTACAGCTTCTAAGACTTGAAAGGCATAGCTAAAGGGAGAGCTCAAATCAGCAAGGATGTGCAAGCAGCAAGGAAATGAGGGTATGTGGCAGTTAACATTGTGAGTAAGCAGCAGTAGTTAGTGCAGGAGATTCAAACTGTGGCTCTGCTACTATCTCTGGTGACTGTGGACAAGACTTTGAGCCTCAGCTTCCCCAGACACAGAATGCAAGCAGAAACACTTAGCTCTGCTCTGGAGTCTTCTGCTGACTGTGAAGCATTATGCAAAACAAATGCAATCTGCAAATGGTAGCAAATGAACCCAGCTATCACCTTTCTTGTCATTTCTAGTTGTGCAAGCAATGAAGCCAATGAAAGATATTTGGAAATAAAAACCCTGATCAGGTACCAAAACAGAGCTGAAAGCTTCTTCTGCTCCTGGTATCAGCCTCTTGGTGGATACACACATGCACATTTGCACGGCCATGCATGCACATGCATACATGGTGCTTTGTGCTTACATGAAGGCTTAAGTTTTGTTGCTTCTTGTTTTGAAGAGCTCCTAAATGGAACATCAGTGAATCCAAAAGCAATTTTGGCGGGACCTTCCACACCTGTTCCTAGGGGCTGGGATGCAGTGAGAAAATGCGGATGAAATAAGAACCTGTTTCTTAGGGTCACTGCAACAGCACAGGTGTGAAGAAAGAACCAAACTGTCTTTAGGCCAATGGGTTGACAAGTGTTACTTTCATGTGCCTATTTTCTCCTTTTTCATTGCAGTCCTTGAGTGTATGCCCTTGCTATTAAATTGTGTCTAGCACTAGGAGGCATTGGCTAGTGGCATCCATTTAGGGCAAGACAGAAAATCACATTATACAGAAGTTCAATCATTAATTTGGAAAAATCCTTCCTAAGTGAAGTTTAATTAAAACTACTGGAAAGGTTTGATTTTTAGCAAGCTGGCTTTTTTTTTTTTTAATAAAATCAATGCAACTGAAAAATTCCCATCAGGTCCGGCTCTGACATCTGAGCAGCTCTGAAGCAAGCGCCTGCCTCTCCTTGGCACAGCTTCAGACTGCAGAACTGTTGCATTTGGGATATATTTGAGCTCTTGCACGAAAGCATATTCACCTGTTAAAACTGCCTAGACTACTCATTTTAGTGCCTTTCCAATTGAAACACCACAAGCAATTTTTCCCTTCCTTCCTAAGGATTTCCTTGTGCTGTTAAATGTTAAATACAATGCTGATGAAAGGTATCAAATTAACAGCAATGGAAACCTCAACACATAGCAGGTTTAGTACTAGCAATGCTTCAGTAACCTTTTTTCTCACAGCTCCTGGTGCTAATATGTCTCAGATACTATCCCCAGAGATGAGAGTGTAGCTTACAGCTTGTTCAGTTCCTAGCCTCTCTGCCAGGCTTGCCAGTGAAAGAGGGAGACAGTTTCCAGAAGTGATGGTATTTCTGACGTTCGCTGATCGAGTAGGAGCTGAACTGGGACTAAGTTCATTTCCTATCGGCTGACAGCCAGTCAGCACATGATAGAAATTTGCAGTCCCTGCTGGTGTGGGCTGGATTCGTACTGGCAAACTCCACACAAGAAGGCTGTCTAACCCATTACTGAACTGTTGATGCCAAGACATTCTCCCATCTCCTGAGAGGATTCATTTTATAATCTGTATGATGAATAGCCCTTGATATAAAACAGTAACGCACAAAGAGCTACAAAAAAAAGAAAAAGAAAAATGCATATACAGGAAGAAAGCATGGTTCTTTGTTTCTTGATGCCTACAGATCCATCTCTGAACTTTACAAATATGCACGCTGGATAATGGATGCCATTAGGCTTACAAAGGAGATGGTATTCTTTTATCACCTACACAAAGGTCACATCTGGAGCACAGGCTTTAACTACCATGTGCAAAGATGGATGCAAACCAGGTTTCTAGGAACACTGACCAGCTGCTGTCCCCAGCGATGTTTTGTGAAGTTGAGTGGAGCTGGGATTTGTTTCAGTCAACATGAGACCCCCTTCCTTCCCCTGGTGCACCCAGAAGGGAGGTCATGGAAGAAATGATTCTGTCATACACAGCCATACCTGCACTGAGCTGCTTGCCACTGTAAGACACAACGATACGAAATAATACTCTGACTCACCTTACTGTGAGTCCACAGCAACCCTGAGGGAGGACATCACTGGAAACTCAATAACCCCATCAAATAGCAGAAACTTCAGCCCACACATCAAACCCCATCTCTACTTTTACAGCTCAGCACTGGGTTTCTTCCAGGGGGGTCTCCTCTGCCCTTGCTCTGCAGCTCCCCCTTCCCCAGGCAGAGCCGTCAAGAGCTGCTTGCTAACATGAGTCATGCACCAGGCACCACAGACCAGGCACTCAACAACATAAGTCAACGCAGCATCGCATGGCCAATGGCTCTACCCTAGTTGTACACCTGAGGAGCATGTGGCCCAAGTGTGGTGTTCGATACGTGATGAAATGTGTTGCTTAATATACGCATACTCAGTGCTACTGTCTCGTCAGAGGGCTGCTTCTCTGCTAGCAGCAGCACCTAGAGCAACCGTGGTTTGTAGTGAACCCTGCTACTTCATCGATGGGATGCCTTAAGGCAACACCACTTCTGTGTGCCTCAGTTTCCCCAGGTGGAACTCAGAAGACGTGTCTAAGGATCCTCAGCTGACCGGGACTAGCCGTGCCCCACGTATTATTGCAGATGCTCCTTTATTGAGGTCATGCCTCTAGCAGTTGCTGCTCCTTCATAAATGATCACAAGTAAATCAGTGCCATTGACTTACAGTAGCAAGATAGTTCTGTTTGATGACAGACTGCTTTAATGCAGCTTTTATCAGTGCCTTCCTCCCACGATAAGGAAGAGACAGCAGTGGCTTAGGGAGAGCTGGCAAATGCTGTTCTAAATTAATACTGGGACAGCCTCCTTTCCCATCTCTTGGTGGGAGGCACTAGAGGAGGCTCAGCCATAAGGACTGCATTATTCATGACAGCAGTGTACGTCCATCTTACAATCAATTGTATCATCCCCAGTGAGTTATTTTCTGAGGGTGCAGTTAAACTCCAAGTGGGCTGCATATTCCCTTCTAGTAGCAGACTATCCAATCTCCCTCTGCCCGTGTCTGCAGGGTCTGCCAGGCCCAGACCACTCCGAGGAAAGTGAACAGCAGCCTGGAGCAGGAAGAGTGCAAATGAACATAGTGCAGGAGGTGGTTCAGTCTGCTGGCCCAGCAAGGACTGCAGTTTGAGAGTAGCTGCAACGCTAAAAAGACAGTAAGAGTTTCCTATGGATACACACAGGATATCACATCCCAGTGACATGTCAAGCACTGGAACCACAGTGGACCATCGCTGTAGAGCATGAGTTTTCAGGTCCTAACAGACCAAGGTGGCATAGGCCAAGGTAAATACATCAAACCCCACAGGGAGCAGAGCCAAAGTTACTGTACCAAAAGCACAAAAAGTCTACCCAATTCAGACTTAAAGCCACAATGTGGCTCCTTGCTGATACTTGGGGGAGGCAGGAACATGAAGGATGGGGGTGTAAACTCCAGGCCATTAGGAACAGGGCTAGTAAATACAGGCTAGTGATTAAAGGAGCGGGTTACATGTTGTTATAGGTGCCGTGATAATGTATCGCTGTGGGCAAAGAGATGTGGCATAGGAAACAACAATATATCTATCTGAAAGGAGTTCATTGCTCATGCTAGAGTGCACACAAACACCAGAGCATGAGTCTATGCTGCTGGCTGCCTTCCCAAATCTGAACACAACAAGGCAAGAGGGGAACTGCAAATCTGTTTCCCAGAGATTCTGGCAAGAGGACAAAAAGTGGTTTGCAGGACTCCCATTTTTCCTTTTTCAACTCCTTGAATAAGTCACACAAGGCAAAAGGAGAGCCATCTAACCCCTTGGACAATATTTCTTCCTCTGGCCAGTGTCAGTGCCTGTCTCCAGCCTGTCTCTGCTTTCTCAGAGCTTCATGAACCTGAGTCCAATGACCGAGTCCAGCCACAGCTTCTACTTGATATCAGCTCACTTCAGATGTCCAACAGAAGGACTGCAGGTCTGATGTTGAGCTGCCTTCAGCCTGAGAAGATGAGTGGCATCCTCCACTCTGCAGATGCAGAGGTCCAGACACACTGTCAACGGCCCTGGCCTCAAGTAGTGACAAGTTTGTCCCTTCAGGTAAGGACCATGCTCTCAAAGGGCTGCAAGATGACTCCAGCGTGCTTGCCCAGTCTCATGATTCAGCTCTCACACAGGGAGAATTGCTTCTCTGGGCAGGAAGCACTCTGCAGAGGCAGATAAGCTTGCAGGCTTTCCCCATCACTAATTTCCATCATCTCTGTGACTGTAGCTACTTGAGGAAAGTGAATGTTTTTTTTTTTTTTTCCCCAAACTTTGGTATGATGTATGAGGAAGCCTTAAAGCTATGCCCACAGCTCTCCACCTTCACAATCTCCTTCCTTTTATTCTCTGGGGAAAAAACAGAAACCTTAGCTATTAAGTTGCCTCCATCTTTAATTCATCCATATATGTAATAGCTGTTTCTCTGAATTGCTAACAGAAGACCAGTTTTCATTATACCAAACATGAAGTTTCTCATTCCTATTCTCGCTTTTAATATGAGACACACTCGGTTCTTATATTGACTGGCTTTGGGCAAGGAAGTCATCAGTAAAAAAGCAGTGGAACATGAATATTTATATTATATTATATATATATATACATATATATATAGTGTGTGTGAGAGAGAATGAGAGAGTGTGTATAGATTGGCTCTGAAAAATAAAATCCTTCTGTATGCTAATTTTTCACACTGTGTTTCCAAGACAACAGTGGCTTCACTCTGTGCTACACCCATATAACATCCTGGTCACTGTCTTTAGAGCTAGCTTTACAGTTTGGAAGGTCACTGTTTTTTCCTCCAGTTCTATAGCTTTTCCACATGCTTCTAATCATCCTAAATGAGCAAACATACCCCAGGAATCTGTGAATGCCAGCAGTAAATAGGCAAGTGAATAGACAAGTTAGCCCAGCAAGGCGGAAATTTACACAAAGCATCAACAAGTCTAGAGTAATGGCCCATTGTGTGTGTGCGTGTGTTCATCCTCTATGCAGCATGTAAAGTCAATTTTCTCACTTACTTTGTCAAGTGTACTGCTTTCACTTTGCTATAGGGTAAGAGCAATCCCATGGGCAGGGATTGCTTTTACCTGGGATAACTTTAACCCAGGAAAACTTGTTTTGCATTCAATGGGCCAAAGGCATTTGGGGCATAGGCCCTCCTCATTAAATCTGTACTCTGATACGTATCTTAACATCTTGGCCTAGCACTCAGCAGTGGCTATGCCCTACGGCACACACTAGCAGTCACCAGCATTTTTTCCTATGCTTGCACGATCACGTAACACTTTTCATAGGCAGTTACCAACAAACATGTCAATTCATCTCACCACCATCATTGCTTATCCTTCCTCCTAGGCAGCCTGCAGTCTGTGAATACAGCTATGCAAAGCAAGTAGGCAAGATCCATGTAAGAGGAATCATAGAATGCTTAAGGATGGAAGGGACCTCTAGAGGTCCTCTAGTCCAACCCCCCTGCACACGCAGGGTCACCTAGAGCACGTGGCACAGGACTGCGTCCAAGCGGGTTTTGAAGATCTCCAGAGAAGGAGACTCCACAACCTCTCTGGGCAGCCTGTTCCAGTGCTCTGTCACCCTCACTGTTAAGAAATTTTTCCTTAAGTTCCTATGGAATTTTTGGTGTTTCAGTTTCCGGCCATTTCCTCTAGTCCTATCAGTGGCCACCGCGGAAAAGAGGACATCCCCGTCCTCTGCACTCCCTCCCTTGAGGTATTTATATACACTGATTAGATCCCCTCTCAGCCTTCTCTTCTCCAGGCTGAACAGGCCCAGCTCCCTCAGCCTCTCCTCATAGGGCAGATGTTCCAGGCCCCTGATCATCCTTGTAGCCCTGCGCTGGACTCTCTCCAGCAGCTCCACATCCCTCTTGTACTGTGGAGCCCAGAACTGGACACAGTACTCCAGATGCGGCCTCACCAGGGCTGAGTGGAGGGGGCACCAGGGCTGAGTAGAGGGGAAAAGATCCATGTAAGAGTGCCCACTTCCTTCCATGGATTCCACTTGGAACAGGTCCTTCTAATGTCAGAACTGCTCATGGGCAGAGAAGCAGAACTGCAGAAGGGAAGAGCCCCAGGGGGCTCTGTCTGGGAAGCCCTTAAAGAGAGCTAAGCTCTCTTTAAAACGCTCCTTCTAGGAATTCAAGTCCTACCTGCTTTCTACAGCCACACGACTTAACATGGAGCATCAGGATGATGGTCTCAAGCATTGACCTTACTTTAAGAGAGTCACTGTTCAAGTATCCAGTTCTACAAGAGCTGGAGATTTTTATGGAGTACTTGAAGTTTTGCTGTAGATTAAACTGCTCCGTATACACAGACAGCAGTATATTTTGGCTGGATTTTGCCTAATACTCTTCAGAGTCGCACTTTGGAAGAGGGTCAGGCAGTTTTGTGCTCTTTCAGTTTTGCTCTGCCACTAGCATGCACAGAGGTCTTTAAAACCACCATCAGCCAAGGGAGGAAACGATTCCCAGTGCAAAATGGCTCACAGCAAGCCGCTTGCAGCTCTGTGCACGACTGGCAGGCTTGAGAAGGAGGCATGTGCTTGCTGTGTGATCCTCAATTTACTACAACAAATTAATGCATCTTTCTCTACATTTGTGGTAAGCTAATATAGGATTTGCAATGTAATATGAAGGCCCCTTTTATAAACTGTCACCTGTAATAACTGAAAGGATGCAAATTGCCAAAGACTGTCTGATTCCTGGCTGAGAATTTTAATGTGTTTATGTTGGGAACAAACTTTTGCATGCACTGTGTAGCAGGTCGAGTTGAAATCTTCACCCAGCTGCAGTCATCAGTAGTATCTTTCATCCAAAGCATCAGATTACGTAAGAATTTAAGAACAGGCGTCCTGGATTACATCAAAGGTCCATATAGCCAGGACCCTCTGTCCAGGAGTGAATGGAAAGACTGAAGTGCAGTACGTAGAGGGTGCTTGTTCTTAAGAGACCGAATGTGAAGTGTGTATCTATCTGCAACATTCAGAATACCCTGCCAACTCCAGCAATCTGCAGCTGGGATTTCCTGAGCCATCAATGGAATCTTGATTACCCTTAGCAAGTTCCCTTTCCCTGAGCAAGCCCACACTCCTTTGAACCCCATGTGCAGTCCCATGAACTGCATCATTTTGATGGTTGTAGGAGTATCATTTGGTGCCCTCTGGGTCTTACAGCAGAGACTAACCATTCTCCATGCTGTTCACAAGAAAACAGAAAGGACGTGGGCTCACTGCTGGACCCACTTCTCCCAGTAGCCACAGAAAACCCTTAAACCCCTAAGCTCCTAAAGCCATTGCTGCTACACTCATCTTTGAAGTTGCTCAGCTCCTAGATCAAATCCAAGTCCAAGAGAGGTGAACACTGTGATATGCTGTCTAGGCCTCACTGCTGACTAGCCCATTGCAATCCTTAGCAATCCTTATGAATTGACACCTGCTCTCTAACTTCTGCAGTGGGTCCCTGCAGTAGCCTTCAGAGGGTCTCAGAGCCCACAGCACATTATGCCCAGGGGTCCTGGTGCCAGATACCCTGAAATAAGCTCTTCAAGATCACAAATGAAAAACATTTTTTCCTCCATGACTACCCCCAAACGCCCAAAGGGTCTGTTTTTGCCCCATGTCTCCTTTAAGCTCCAGCATGCGCTTCACTTGCAGTGAGGCATGTAACTAGACTGGCAGAGACAGGCAAAGGAGGACACACACCATAGCAGTAAAAAACAAGCAGGATAGTGCAAACGCTTCAGCTAGCTCCAAAGGTGGGTTGCTTGGCCTGGCAGCTAAGTAGTGAGCACCTCCCTCCATCTCTGTCTGCAGGTCAGCTCCACGTATGTCCTGTGGCATGCCGTTCTGGAATATCCTAAACCTTATTTCAGGAGCACAATAGGAAGGAGTTACGATCAGACATGGTGAACAAGCAACACAAATGTTAGTCTGTGCAGCTCAGCTTATTTGCCCTTATCACTTCTCCCTTGCGAACCTGAGGTTAAAAAAGACAGTAAATAAAGCAAATGTGTATTAGAAAGGGAAAAAAACAACATTCTCTTGGCATTAGCTGCCAGCCTCTCTCACATAAGCACTAGCACTATCCTCTCACTCACACACACACAGAGCAAAGGTCAGTAATCTGTACTCATCTTCTGCTCTCAGAAACATAGAAAATACAGCTCATTCAGCCCAGCCCTTGCCCCAAGGCAGGATCAGCTTTTGTATAAACTTTTCCTAACAGATTATTGTTTTACCTATTCTGAGAAAACTCCAGTGCTGACAATTCCCAGTCTCCTTAGGCAATCTATTCCTCACCTTACATATATTTTTTTTAGCCTAAAACCTTCTCCAAGTGTTTAGCCTAAATCTCCTTTACTGCAATTTAAGTTCAATACTCCTTGTCATAGCCTTAGAGGAGAAGAAGGAAAGTTTATTTCATTTCTCTTTGTAGCAATTTCCTGTATATTTGAAGACTTATGTTCTACTCCTTAGCGCTGTCCCCAGTCTTTTCTTGTTTAGCCCAAACAACCACAAATCTTTCAATCTTCTTTCACAGGTTGTGTTTTCCAGACCTCAGATCATTTTTATTCCTCTTCTCTGCTGTCCTCACCAAGAAGCCTGCATCTTTCTTCATATGCAGCATGTCAAGCTGCTTTCAGCAAAGGCTTTACCACCACTGAGCAGAACATGGCCTTCCAGGTAGATGCCCTTTTTTTTAGAGCCCAACATGAAGTCTACTCTTTTTTGTTACAGTATGGTATTCATAGATTATGCACAGGGATCTTCTAGCACTGATAGATGAGACAAATAGCTCATAGTCCAAGAACATAAAAAGAGGTGAAAAGGTACAAAGTCCAAGTAAAACAAAAGGCAGAGCTTGAGGACTCATGTCTTGGCCAGTATAAATGATCATTTCATTGTATAATTTTCTGGCACAACTAAAGCATTTCATTGCATTATCTTCTGGATACAGAAAGCCAGAAAGAGATTGACAGCATAAAAGAGAAATTCATAGGAGGAAAATGGTCATGAAGTAAGAGAGACAAAAGTAAAGAAAAAAATCATTTTCTGTAGTTTAGTCAAGAGAGAATTTCATGAGGGGATTATGGGCTTAAACAAGCCTCAAAGATGGAAACATAAGCAATGCAATGGTTTGGAGTGTTAAAGGACAAGAAACATATGGATATAAGTAAATTTATTGACAGGAACTTAATGAAAATAAAATTTCAGTGTAATCTGGCAGTGATCCTGGCAGAGGACCTGTTAGACAGTGGAATAGTTTTAAAAAAACACAGTGGAAGGCCCACACTTGGAAGATCCACTTCAAGTAACAGTTGAGCAAATAGGAATGGGGGATTTCTCTAAGGCTTATCATTCCTATTTTCAAATAAGAAAATGTTTATATTAATGTATCTTACAGGACAATACCTTTCAGGGCAAACATATCGGATCTCCAGTCTAGCTATTGGAAAGGAGTCCATGCAAGAGAATTTTAGGGTATCTTCATAGGTAAGGAGAGTAATCTGTAGCCTAATGACATCAGTGTGAATCTCTCTCATGACTTTGATGGAATTAGGGAAAACCCTAAGAGATTATCTCAGGATTCCCAAGGCAGACGGCAGCTTTGGTTTTATGTCTGAGCTTGTCACAGACAAGGAAGGATTTGATACCGATACATCAGACGCTGAGTAAAACAGATGAGAAAGCAATGAAACGGGTGATTTTTTTTTTCTGTTTTTGCTGAATCGTTTATTTGCTGTGATTTTCTCTTTCTGGGCAGCCAAATTGATCAGTGAATTCAAGTTGAATTTGCCAAATAATTTTATATGAAATGAGAATATGGAAAGGAAAAATGAAACGTCTGTTGAGGTGAGTGGGACATTTCCGTTTTTTTAAGCTTGTCTCATAAACAAAATGAGAATGAAAGTGTGGATTCAGAGAACTGTCAAGGTAGTAGTAGCTAGTCTCTCTCCTTACCCAGCGGATAGAGCATACATTCAGTGCAGAAGTAGGTACAGTCACTGATACAAAAGGAATTTGAATTCCCATCTTTTCCTCTCTCAAAAAGAACATCTTAGTCACAAGACTGAAATTCTCTGAATAAGACTGCTGTCTTTCCAGTTGCTGTTGTCCCAGTTTGCAGTGACACACTGAGGAGAACAAAGCTTTCAACCTCATGTGACAAAATCAGCAGCAGCAACAAGAATATTACGTATTTATGCTTTTCTGAGGCTTTCTTTTGCCTTTGCACTGCGACATTGTTCAACAGGTCAGGGAACTAATTTGACTTAAAAACAACCTGCCAGACTATGAACTTTTTGCTTTTTAAGCCAGGCAGATTCTTTGACTGCCCTGAACCTACTTGATAGATTTACAGGCCCATGGAAAGGATGACTTCCATTTCAAGACAAAACACACACACATGCCCCATCTGTTGCCCTGTAGAAGCAATGGTGAAGAAAAAGAGATGGTGTGTAGCCAGGGAAAAGATGAGTTGGTGGCTGGAAGGCAGAGAAGATAACGCTCTTGGGTTCAGTACTAGTTATCCAGAAGGGAGACAAATGAACAAGATTTAAGGAACTTGGACAAGACTACAGAGATTACAACAGCAGAAATAGGCAGCTAAGAAGGGGATGAACTGTATAAAGAAGCAGGGGAAGGAAGACACTATAGACGATGTAGACCTGGTAAGGGGAAGAAGGTGCCAGAAAGAAAACATAAGAACATCTCTACAGAAGATAGCTGAAAAGTCCAACAACTCAGAAAAAAAATGGCAAGAAAAAGTCAGAGGGACCTGGGGAAGATGACGACTGTACAGCCCAGCAGCTAGGTGTGAAATGAGAGGCATGAGAGGTGGTATGAGTACTCATACCGTGTGCCCTGCTGGTATGGGTTGGTGTTGGCTAAGGGCAATGTACATCTCAAGGAATTAGGGATCAAGCATTTTAAACTCCTCCCACACATGGGTAATGGCCCAGCTTCCCTCCAGCTTTTGCAGCCTGCCACCAAAAGGTAATACAATCCCCAGTCTAAGTAAATGACCTTTTTGATAAGACCGACAAGGAAAATTAACATTTCCTGAGGAAAACCCCAATCCCCACTGCTTCATGCTATGTAAAAGAAATCACACAAGTATTTATATGCAGACTCACACACACACCCTTCATCTCCCAGCCTACCATTAAGGCTGAATTCCAAATCACATGGTGGCAGCCCTTCAGGGACAAGCCAAGCCAACACAGCATTAAACCAGAGCACAAAGCACACTGAAGCTGACCTGTCAGGAGATATCATGCTCATATCCCTGGAGAAAGACAGGGCTTCATAACTTACATCAGGTGATGATGCTCAGGTCCTGGACATTTATGCCCTGAGTGAGTGAGATGATCTAGTTTTTGTCACAGGTGTTTTATTCTTTTGGCAAGATCTGCTGGAGTAAAATGCTGTTAGCACATCAGCAGGCTTGTCATTCCCTCCCTGTCAAATCAATCAGAGTCTCTGTGGACTCGGATTGCCTTGCCTTGTGTTTCAGCACTGGAACAGAAAGTCCTTTCCCTCACATCACTTGTCCCCTTTGTGAATGAGCAGCCCGGTTGCTCTACTATGCACAGCAGAGAGGCAGGAGATACCAGCCACCAAGTCCTGTTGAGCAAATGAGAAGCTCAAGACATTGCAGAACAACGGGGTCAGTATAGCCACATCCTACATTATGCCTGGATTTGTAATCAAGGCTGACACCAGACAATACAGTTAATCCATACTCCCCAAATCTCAGCTGGAAGAAAATGGATTAGCTTTACTGACTTCACTGAAGCTGAAACAGTTTTTGCTGGCTGAGGATCTGATTCTTATCCTAACTATAGGTTAGTGTATGTATTTCAGCATACAGCGCAAAAACATGGTTTTCAAACTGACTGGAGGGTCAGGCATGGTTCTTCATCTGAAGGGAAGCAGCAGATCCAAACGCAGGCACTGCGTTTGCAGTGTGCTGTGAGGAATACAGCACTACAGGGAAATGAAAAACCCATTTTACCCCATGGTAAAACACCCTCTGCCTCCCACCCCCAACACCAGCCACTGTGGAGCCTTTGCTGGGACACACTGATACAAGCACAGCTGGTGGCTCCCTCTGTGTGGGCAAGGTGGGAGAGATACTGGCTTTGGTGGGGTGCTCATAAGCAGGTCTGCAGGAATCTCTGCAGGGAATACAGGAGGCTTTAAAAGAAGATGTTCCTAATTAGGAAGCAGGTAAGTGCACACAGATATCTGGTCTGGGGTAAGCTGCTTTCTTACAAGTCAAGGAGACTTAAAGGCAAACCATCAGAAAGGTGATGGCGAAGGACATATGAATGAATGGAGCAACAAAAGTTGTACGGCACTAAAAGCTGCAGAAAGCGGGTAAGGGAGAGGCCAGAGGCAGAAAAATTGCTGATTATAAAGCCAAAGACTCTTGAATCTGCAGGGGCAATGCTGAACCACAACTAAAGATAATTAGAAAGGGAGAAGATGTCAGAATATGCGTAAAGCATTAGCACTTTGTGTCTAGGAGATCTGAAAATCTGGGATTCTATGAAGCAGAGATGTGCAATAGTCAGCACAGGAAATGCAACCTGGAAGAAAACCTTTGCTCAGTAGGATATAATAAGGGACAAAGTGGTGGAATTATGGAGATTCTGTGATTCCTAACTGAGAAAGCAGTACTAAACCAAGCTAAATACTTAACGGAGACCCACCATTGTGGGATAAAATAAAGCTCTTTCTGAGATGTGCACATACCAGAAGCTCTGCTGCAGAAAGAGGAATATAGTGGCAGTAAAGGATGAATGACTCACTACGTCCTCTCCAGACGGCCCTTCTTGGGTACCCTGTGGCAAAGGAATGGCTATGCCACTGTGCCCTCTCCACACTACATCTGGATCCAACGCTTGCAAGAAGACAGACTCAACGAGGGGAGAGTGAAAGAAAAAGAGAAATGGCAGGATATTCTGTAACATAAAACTGCCTTGGAAAAAGTATTCAGAAATTCTTGAAAGGAAAAGCCCAAACAGAAACTGATAACATTCTCCTGATGAGGCAATGTATCCGCCTGCAATTCTGTGCATTGTGCTCTCCCAGCCTACAAGTTCAAAGAGCTGTCACAACAGGCTTTCAAAGGAGGTTTTTTTTTTATAATGAGTGATTTTTTTTTAGGGACTCGGTATGCAGCAGATATGCTGAGGAGAGCAAGGAAGAGGAAATTGTAGGATACATTGAAGAATTTGTCATAACGCGATTTGTCACTGACCCTTATTCCTACTTGGTGTTAAAGCAACACTGAAATCAGTGGAGCTCTCCCAGAGACCGTGGTCAGTTCTGATTTACAACTAGATACGATTCAAATCTAGTTTGACATGTTTAGCAAAGGTGCTTCGGAGGGTTTCATCTGCTCACATCCCCAGTGACTAACTGTTTCCCCAGCACTACAGAAAAATAAAGCTTTTCCAGCAAAACTTGAAGGGAAGGTCTGGACTCAATTATCTGGCAGAGCAAATGCTTTCTTTCCCTCTCTCCCTCTCACTCCCTCGCTTTCCTTAAGACAGTCGCTGTCCTTACACATGAAGGTCACCCGCAGCATGTCAGCCAGGGGAAAGGTGTAGAACAGGGGAAGCTCACGCTGCAGCAGCTGCCGCCCCAGTAACCTCCGCAAACGCAAACATCAATTGTGCAGGGAGCGGTAACTGCTTTAAATAGGTTAAAAAATAAAGCCCGGTTATTTAATTTAGCATGCATGCTAGGTGGGTCAATATCTATCACTCTCTCCCCATCCTTCTTCCCCACCCCTCAGGTCTCTAAGGGCAGAGGTTTAAGTCCCAGCTGAGGGAACAGGGCATGCTTCATTTAGTAGTACTGCGGCAGGGCTGTGGAGGATGTCATGCCTCTGATGAGACATTAAATCAAGGTAAACACTAATCTCATGGGCACCGCTGCCTGAGAAGCACAGGAATTAAAAAACAACAAAACCTTCATGGCTGTTGTGCTTTGACTTCACACTACAGCCTGGTTCCTCAATAGGAGAAAGCAAAAGTGGACCTCGAACAGGCGGCATCAAGATTTCTGACCATTTGCACTTTTGCTTTCATGTGCTGTGAGGGGAAATTTATTGTGAATAAGTGAGTTTCCATTAAAAAAAATCTTCAACAACAGGCGGATATTGTCCCATGACCCTGTTTAGCATTCCACCCACAAGACTGTCTTTCTCTCTTCCTCTTTGCAGCTTTTGCTCTATTCTTGCTCCCTCATAACCTCTTCTCCCCTTCCCATCACCTGAGCACACACTCTCCTTCCCCACCACGGCTGGACATTTTTTTTTAGGTGATGATTTTGCCTAGCTCAGTTGAACCTGAATACTTTACTTATGGTTCCTCAACTTCTTTCTTCTACAGATGAGAAACCACAAGCAAGGCAATTGCAGTATTTGGTCTTTTTTTTCCTTCTTTTCCAGACAGAGCCCAAGCCCCTCTCCAAATGTATGGTTTTCTCTTTGAAACAATCTTGGTAGTTGCTGGAGTTCCTGAATTCAACAAAAAATATAGCTTTGCATCTACTTTACAATAATTGTTATTCAATAAAAAGTGCTACTTTGTGAGGAAGATAGAGCTGTCCCAAAGACAAGCAAGGAAGCAAAATGTTTCTTATGCATTTTCCCATCAATGTCCTTACCGAGGTTTCCTCACTTTGTTTAGATGTGAGCAAGGAAAGCAAAGGGTAGCAGGTTAGACCCTGTCAGGCCAAATAAACTATAAATTCATTGTGGTCTGCTCTCCAATCTTCTTATTTTGCATCCAAAGAGCAATAATTCAGGCCTATTTTTCTATTTTATGCCAAGTCACAGTCAAGAAATCAGGTCCAGTGAAGACTGTAATTGATCAAGCCAAAAAAGAGATTAAAATTTTGCAATATTTAGTCCTGGGCGTCATTTAGTTTTAGATCCGAGGGATTCTTCTGGTAGTCTTTGCTGTGCAGTTCTTTCCCCTGTCACTTTGGTGCAAGCAGATGTCAGAGTTGAAATCTCCTACACACAGGCATTTAGAAACCAACGCAGACTGCACAGGGGAAGCAGAAAGCGGCAATTTCACATAGGGGTGAAGAACCCAAGCCCAGCCCAAGTGTTTACCTTAGTGGTGGCTGCAAGATGAAACTAACTTGTCTCATACAGTCCCAGCTCTGCAGAGTATACGATAGAGCATGGGTGTTACTGTGTTCATCATATGCAACAAGGGACAACACAGGTCCCAAGCTAGAGCAGCATGTCCTGTCACAAGCACCACGCTGAGGATGGAAGAAATTCCCTCTGTGGGAGCAGGTAGAAGGCTGGAGAGAAAGAGAATAACGTACCAATTTAATGTTTTGATTTATCATTTTTATGGGTAATAGAGAACTCAGAGACTTCTGATGCTATCTCTTTGTGGAAAAGCAATGATTCCCTTCATTTTTCCTCTGTCATGTGGCATTAACTGATAGAGCTAAAGCCAAAGCTGCTGATTTCATTAGGCTTACACTAGGGATGGATTTCTCTCTGCATACCAAGCATGTCATTGTACCCTACATGTTTAAAACTTTCCTTTGGCTGAGTCTCTTTATATACCTTCCCATCTCCTTACTTCCCTTAACTCCTTGAGCAGGCAGTATTAACCTTCTAAGAGCCCTAGAATTCCCTAGCCCAGGGAATTCCTGGAGATCCTCCATCTGATTTTCATCACTTTCCATCTTCAGGAACTCTCCCCTCTCCTCGAGACCTTGCTGGTACCCTTGCTGCTACCTCTTTTCTCCCTTAAGCTGTAGGGACCTTCATATACACATGTTGCCTTATTCCAGGATCTCCAAAATGGCCTTCTCCTTCCTGGACCTCTCCATGACCATCATTCTCATGTCTTTGTCCCCCCAGCACCTCCTTAAGGTTTGCTTGTATTTACCAAGCTCCATCCCAGATCTTCTCTACTACCTGTGTTATTTACCTTTGCTAATAAGGCTTCTGACTCACATCATCTGAGTCTTATACAAACAAGGGAGCCACCCGCAACTCTCTCTTGTTCCAGAAAGTGGCCGGTTCCTTTAGCACCATCTTTTAAGCTTTGTGTCTGCCACTTCTATTTGCTTTGCAACAGCCACCCCAACAAGGTGCCAGCAGTAACATTATCTGCCACCTTGATGAGGACTTTCTCATTTTGTTCATCCTTCCAGTTTGTCCGAAGGTTTGCTCCAGGGCATCCTACTATGCTCTATCTGTTCAAGATGAAGAATCAGGAGAGAGGTTGATTGGATTCTCTTCTAAGACAGGAATAACACAGGGGAAGTTTAGAAACCCCCAGGAGGTCAGGGCAGGTTTTGTGGCTCTCTCAGGAGACTCCCTGTACCTGCCTGAGCAGCCAGACTCGCGACTTATGACTGACTGTGAGTGAGAGCTCACCCGCCTATGTCTGCGTGACTTGAACCTGTTCTCGTTGTTCCTGTGCACGTGCTCACTCGCACACAAGAGCACAGAGCAGCCTCTGCACCTCTGCTCATGTTTGACACCCAGCATCCCCACACTCACCCTTCACCACCCCCTGGCAGCTCCTCTGCCATTCACACTCACTGCTGTGCCCGCAGCTGTGCTTTCTGCACACAGAAAACCTCCCCTTCTCACCGGCACACCCACTCCTCTTGTCTCGCTTTTCTTGCAGAGCTGCAAAAACTCTTCATCTCAAAACTGCACATGCACACACGTGCACGTGCACACACACAGACACACACACACACCAGCCAGATCTGGCCTTGGGCTCCCAAGAGGAAAGGAGCTGATTCCTACTTTGGCAGAAACGCTATTGCTCCATTAAAAATTTTTTTAAAACCCCCTTTTTTTTAATAAACCTTTTTTTTCTTTCTTTCTTTCTTGATGAGCCATTAAAGGCAGGGGCTGAGGATGCCGTAGGGTGCAGATGGGGTGCCTGCAGTGAGACGATTGAGGAGTGATTTTATGCTGCAGAGTAACAGGCTCTTTAGTGGAGGATCTGGCTTGTCTTTCATTAGGGGAATAATAAAACCGCCTGAGAGCTTCGTCACTGCACTGCAGCAAGGAGCGAGTAAAATGGGGCTTCCGAGCCCTTTTCCGCTACTAGGAAAAAACAGTGCGGGCGCTGCCTCCCGAGGGCTGGGGATGCAGTTGCTGTGGCAACGCTACATCTGAGTCAGAACTACCGCGGATCTCCATGGCAACAAGTGTCTCACTCGCCACTTGCAGCAAACCCGCTGCCGGTGGTGACTGGACCGGGAGCCCCGTACCCAGCTGGGGGGAACTGCTGCCCTGGGGGTCCGGGTCTGGGTCCCGGGCACCTGCCCGGTGAGCTCTGATCTGAGCTGCCTCCCCTGAGCATTGCAGAGCTGGTTCCTCCCGCGCGAGCACCTGCCGGGGCTGCGGCGTTGGTGCAACAACCTCCGAGATGCCCCACCAGTGCGCAGGGTGTCCGCCACGCTCCAGCTCACGGGATTAGGTGGAGGAAGGGTTAAGCGCCCTCCTTGCAGGCAGTTGACTTTTCATACCAAAGCTTTTGGATCAGGGAGGTTTTTTTAACCCGTGAATTGCAGACAAAGGAGGAGACAAAGCTCCTCACTGTCTGCCGGCTCTGACTCTCCCCTCCACGTGCAGGAGCGTTCATGCTCCTGTGAATATTGAGCAGAGACGGAAGCCCCAAGGGATTTGCATTTCACATTCGCCAGCAAATGAGCAACAGGAAGATCACGCCGAGCCCCCAGCACGGTGCTCTTGCCAATATGTGTACAAGACACACTCACTGCAGAGCCCGAAATCATCCCTCTCCTTCCCCTTCTCTGCGCCCTTCTCTGCGTCCACAAGCTGTCTTGCAGTCAAGATGTCGGCACTGACCTAAGCACATGCCCTGGGCCCTGCATTTAAAAGCACCCATGAGACTCTGCCTAGCAGGTTTACTTACGTGCACCCACAGACAACAGTTCTGCATTTTACATAGCAAGCTCAGGCTTGTCCAGGCAATGTATTGAAGGTTATGTGGACCTCAGGCACCACCATTTCACCCTGGGGGAAGATTGGCTCAGAGGGCTCAGCATCTGGCCTGCAGAGGAGGGAAAGACCATCCCCAAAGTGTCCCATGTTAAAATTCTCTTCCTTATTATGTCCAAAGTGACTCTCACCACCAGGAGTGCTTTATTGAAAAAGTATTTATTTATTTTATTTGGAATGTGCTGATACAGCTTTGTAGAAATCACAAATGGGGCAGAGAAGACATATTTTTTTCCTGACAAAGGCCACCAGGTGTATGGGGTGCGTTGCTAGCTTGTTGGGCCAGTCAGGGTGTCCGTATGCTCCCACAGACCTTCGCACCAGCTTCAGGGCAGGCAGCTATGGGCAAAGCCCACCAAAAAGCAGCCTGCATCCTTCAACCACTGCCTCCTCCCTGGGAAGGAGAAACCCTCTGATCTGGCTACCAGAGCCAGAGGCTGGTGAGTCTTTAAGGACTAGGATGATGCCAGGTCATCTCTCACTTTGTCCTAAGCCAGGGAACCACAGCTCAGGATGTGCCACACTGGCTAACAGAAGGCATGGTGTTTTTTACAGGACATAATTTCTTTTATGTGAAAATACTAGGTTTCGAGAATCATGAAGCAAAATGAGGTACTTTTTGCTTCCTGTTTGTCTCTACGAAATGTGCATTTACCTTTGTGCGCTTTCAAGCAGAGTTGTAATGTGGCTCCCTGCTGGAAGCCCTCTTGCCTGGAGCTATTGCAATTTGAGCAAGCTAGTCTTTTGAGATATTTTTGTACTGCGGTAACTAAATTAACAGGGCAGTGACACCGCCACATCTGCTGTGCATCAGAGCTCTGATTGGGAAGACCAGAAGGCAGCACTCACCTGCAAGCTGGAAGGCTCCTTTTCCACTCGAGACTTTGAAAATGGAGAGCAGAAAGCAGTTGCACTCACAGGTTGTACCTAATATTGATACAAAGTCAGTCTTCAGAGTCCGTGAAAAAATGTAGCTTGTTTGCCTCACGCCAAGCTTTCAGGAAAGCTGTGTGGGGGTGATAGCCAGGGCTTTCCTGAACCCTGCCTGTCAATGTCAGGTGCCCAAGCACTGCACCCACTGCTGTTTATGCCCCTAGACCCGTGCCCTGATTTAAACTCCTCGAGGGAGCCACAGCTCCCTGTAGGATTGCCACCACAGCAAGCAAATCTTGCTCCACTCTATCTCTGAAAAAATACTTTGCTCCTGACTGTTCATATTTTCTAATTTTCCCTCTGTTTTTTTTTTTGTTTATTTGTTTGTTTTTGCCAAAAGATGTTTCTTTGTTTTTTTGTTTGTTTATTTGTTTTTGCCAAAAGATGTTTCTTCTTCTTTTATGAAAAGAGGAGAAGGAGTCCCAATAAGAAAGATAGTCCATTAGAATCATCAAATCATTATATTTTGGAAAAGGCCTTCAAGATCACCAAGTCCAAAGTCCTTGGTCTCGCCCCTAGCGGCAGAATCACCCTGCTGCCAGACTATGCACAGAGACTTGTGCCACTCCTTTAGTTTCTGCAGTCATGCTGGGAGGGCACTGATCTAGACCTGCCCTTGCAATATGCAGGAGTATCCTCTATCCCGCTTCATCATATACTTTCATTCATTTTGTCACTACGAGATGGTGTTCATGTGACTGGCAGCCAAGCTAGTACTTTTCAGAAATGTACAGACACCTGCATTCAGTTCTGATTTAAAATGGCCTATAGCAAAATCTCTACCTCAAGGTGGAAGGTAAAAAGCCTTATAAGGATATTTTTTCTAAGTAAATGCTTAAATAGATTTAGAAAATGTATCTAAGCCTCCTAAGTCACTTTGGAAAAAATTAATTCTTCATAAGCCACCCTCCCTTCAGGGCAGGGGAATATTTTTTGGGTAAGAAACACTTTTTTCATTAAACAGTTATCTGTGTTATCATTGATCCTCAGAGTGAACACACCTATTAAGATCATTCAAGGCCATTCACAATTCACTATTCCTCTGAGATTTCATTTTGGGTAATATTTCTGCTGACTTAAACAGTGCTATGCCCAGCAACAGCCCAAAAGGCATTTCATACCATTTTTTAAAGATAGCACATACATGCTCTCTGTAGCTACCTGAAAGGAGGTTGTAGCGAGGTGGGGGTCAGTCTCTTTTCCAAAATACCTACTGAAAATAGAACAAGAGGAAATGGCCTCAAGTTGTGGCAAGGAAGGTTAAGGTTAGATATTAGGAAGAATTTCTGCATGGAAAGAGTAGTCAAGCATTGGAACAGGCTGTCCAGGGAAGTGGTGGAGTCACCGTCCCTGGCACTGTTCAAGAAACATGTAGATGAAGCACTTAGAGTCATGGTTTAGCAGGCATGGTGTTGAGGAGCTTATGGTACTCGATGATCTTGAAGGTCTTTTTCCAACCATAATGATTCTTTGATTCTATGTTTCTATAATAAATGTTTGCTCAGCTTCACTCTCAACAAGAGATGAGAGACCGCAGGGGCCAGCTGGCTTTGCATGGACACAGTCACTTGGAAAGCAATCCACGCGCTCACACAGGGGCAGGAGGAGACTACAGCATGATTCAGTGTTCTCTTGAAACCCACCTTAACCTCAGTGTCTGCTGCAGCCTCAGGGCGACTCTGCAAGGATACAGAAGAACCATGGCCCGTGTCCAAGCTGGCTCAGTGACCCCCATCCAGCTGGGCTTCTTCTCTCCTCAGTCCATGCTCAGCTCCACAGGAGACATCTTCTTTAGAGGGATACTGCTGTCTTGTGTTGGAGCTCCCTGGGAGGCTGCTGGCAGCTCAAGGATTCCTGTGTATCCATTTAACCGGCCTGAGGACAGTGATGAATCATGACCCACCCTCCTGTGTCATTTTCTTTTTTTTCTGTGTGGGAAGAGAAAGAGTCAAGAAGAAAGTCTTGACCATTGGGTATTTTTTGCTTCTGTGGCTGAGTTCTTTTAAGTATTGACTAAGCTAAGCGAGCTGGAGGGTTTTAAAAGGATTTTCCATTCAAATTAGTACACAAAAGCATTATTACCAATCCCAAATGCTGGAAAATCACATGTCAGGCCCCATCAAAATCATGACAGTGACATAAGTCATGAGCTTACAAATAGATACACTGGATTATTATTATTTGCTTTGTGGTTTCTGAATCATTAGGCTAAACTTGCATCAATTTCTTAGTGTTCTGTGCCAAAAGCTCTTAAAACTCCATTAAAAAATATTAGTAAAATTCCTGAGATCCTGAACAAGGCACATACCTCTCGGATCTGAAGCTTAGTGGTAAAAGCAAAAAGTACCACCATGACATCTCTGCTAAAACCGTGAGAAGCGCTAACTTCTTTCTTCTTCTCAAGAGTTTCAAATATATGTTTCATCTACTCACTTCTGCCAGAGCAAATACAATTGATGACAAAGCAACACAAAGGCCAAGTTTAGTTTTAGGGGAAAGTGACACAGTGAGTTATTCAGGCTCTGGCAGAAAACCCAAAGACATTGCGGTTGGTAACCCTGCTATCAAACTTCCCCACTACAATATTGCTCAGGCTCAGAAGACTTTATAGTAGATCCAAGAGCTCATTGCCCAAAGGGTCCTAAACTAATACTGAAGGCAAGTGTAAAGTAACCAGCTGTATCAGTGAAGCCTTCAATCTGGTGATAATGATGGAGACCTCAAAAGAGAAGGGGAAAAAAGGTCACATTTAAGCTTTCTGTGATGAATGCTCCCATAGAGGCACAGAGCACTGCCTCACACCACTTGGAAGCTCATACAGACACCCAAAAGCCCAGATCCATGTGCGGGCTGGCTGTTCTCTTCCATCTGGCCTGCTCCTCAGGTCCTGCCTGACAGCCTGACCTCTTTCTATGACCTGGTGACCTGCCTACTGGATGAGGGAAAGGCTGTGGATGTGGCCTACTTAGACTCCAGGAAGGCCTTTGACAAGTTTCCCACTGTCTTCTCCTGGAGCAGCTGGCAGCTCATGACTTAGATGATAGGTGTACTCTTCGCTGGATGGCTCGACCCAGAGAGTGGTGGTGACCACCACTGCACTACCATCCAACTGGTGACCAGTCACGAGTGGTCGGTGTTGGGGCCAGTCCTCTTTAATAGCTTTATCGATGATCTGAATGAGGAGTTTGAGTACACCCCTACCAAATTTGCAGACAACACCAAGCTGGGAGGAAGAGGAGATCTGCTTGAGGCTATCAAGGCTCTGCAGAGGGATCTGGACAGGCTGGATCAATGGGCTGAGGCCACCCTCATGAGGTTCAACAAGGCCGAGTGTCGGGTTCTGCACTTCGGTCACAACCCCCCCATTCAACGCTATAGGCTTGGGGCAGAGTGGCTGGAGAACTGTGTAGCAGAAAAGAATCTAGGTGTGTTGGTTGACAGCGGGCTGAACATGAGCCAGCAGGGTGCCCAGGTGGCCAAGAAGGCCAACAGGCCCCTGGGTGATATCAGGAACAGTGTAGCCAGCAGGACCAGGGAAGTGATCATCCCACTGTGCTCGGTATTGGTGAGGCTGCATCTTGCATACTGTGTTCAGTTTGGGCCCCTCACTGCAAGAAAGATATGGAAGTTCTGGAGCATGTACAAAGAAGGGCAACGAAGCTGGTGAAGGGGTTGGAGCACAGACCTTATGAGGAGCGGCTGAGGGAGCTGGGATTATTTAGTGTGGAGAAGAGGAGACTCAGGGGAGACCGTATTGCTCTCTGCAACTACTTTACGTAGTGAGGCAGAGGTCGATCTCTTCTCCAAAATAACTACTGATAGGACCGGAGGAAATGGCCTCAAGTTTTGCCAGGGGAGGTTCAGGGTAGATATTAGGAAAAATTTCTACATGGAAAGAATGGTGAAGCATTGGAATGGGTTGCCCAGGGAAGTGGTGAAGTCGCCGTCCCTGGCAGTGTTAAAGAAACGTGTAGATGAGGCACTTAGAGACATGGTTTAACAGATATGGTGGTCAAGGGCTTATGGTTGGACTCGATGATCTTGAAGATCCATAATGATTCTATAATTTTGTGACTGAATCCCTCTTGAGTAATTTGGGATTACTGTGCTGGAGCTCTCTTGGAGCTGCCATTGGCTGTGGGAGCATTCTGGCTGCTCTGTCCTGTGCCATCCTGCCTCCCAGCTGGATGCTTTTATCCCCAGCAGCTTTCCTTGGGAACAGCACAGGGCCAGCTAGGCTCTTCCACTCTGAGTTCTCCTGTGCCACTACCCTTCCCCATGGCAGAAAAAAAAAAATGCTTCAGAAAGGATGGCCTCACTTTTTCTGTAGCAACAGTGCAATCCCCGGCAGATGTCAGACTGACACCTCCTTCTTGAGGGGAAATCTCAGGGCTCAGACTGAACATCCAGGCTCATGGTTAACTCACGCTCACCCAAACCGTCTCTGTAAGTGCAAGAAGACTAATGCATCCAGACATACTCAGTAGTGGCTGATTCATCATACCAGTGGGTCTGGAGCTCAGGTGCACATCCTATTTTTAAACCAGCCCTTCTTAGCTATTTCCAAGAGAAATGTCAGTGGGTTAGCTTTTAAACATAGGTACCATTATCTGGGCTGAAACATGCACCTTTTGCTGTCGACTGGAGACTTAGATGAGCAGGGAACAGAGACCAGTCCCCAAGCTCAGTAAATATTGGTAGACTGGGGTAGCATGGAGATTGCAAATGGTGCAGACAATCCTTGCAGCTAAAATAAGGTCTCCAGAGACCTCAGAGATACCAGAAGGGCTGAGACAAGCAGCCAGGGGAATGGGAGTGCTGGAAAATCAGAAATGCTGAGAGGCAGCTGGGGGAGGCTAATAAAGCCTGCCTGCCAGGGGAGCTGTCTGACAGGCAGGCAGCCAGTGGAGAGGGAAAAACGGCTCGCTCGAGTCCACAGACCCATAACTGGGTTACAGAGCTATGTAATCCACTTAAGCTCTAAAACTGCCTTGCCTCCCTCCCCCACCCCTTGCACTCCTCTCGTGCACCTCTAATACGCAGAAACGTTTCCTCGAAGCTTCACAGGAAGTCTTGACAGCAGTGCAATTTGATTAGAGCGAGATGCAGAGTTTTCCCAGAGGATCTTGGGAAATGCAGCTCCATGCACCCCCCTGAAACCTGCTGGGTATTGACAGAATCATACAGTATCTGCTGTACAGAAGAAACCTGCTCTATACAAGGGGCTCGTGTGCAGCAGTGTTATTATTATTATTATTTTTTTTAACCTGCATTAGGAATTATATGTAGACACTTAATACAGTTTATTGAAAACAGCTGTCTTTTCCATTATGTGTCATTTGCACTGGGAGAGGCTGGAGAAGCACAAGACGCAAAAGGCCTCTTAGATCATCAAATCCATCACCCCACAAATGAAGAAGTAATCCCATTAAGAGCCACCATTGGCTTCAGTGGCTTGAAGTTTTGGTCCTAATTGCACAGACACAAAGCCATTACAGCACTTCAGTCCAACAGGGGAAGTTGCTAGTTTTAGGGTATATCATTTCTTTAATTATAGGGACTTAGCTGCATGCTAGTGATTAGAAAAATAAGGTCCACCTCTGTTCTCATTTCATTCTTATATCCTGGTGTGCTAGGGGCAGGAGGTGAGAATGATCACGTAGTATGTACTATGCAATCAGCAATGCAGAGGCATATCAAAAAGACATGTCCTTGCCCGTAAGGGGATTATAATCTAATTTATTATATGAATTGCAGCAGTGCTTTACAAGCAAAAAGAAAAAAAAAAAAAGTTGATGCTTATAGGAAGGATCAGGAGTGAAGCAGCAAACCCTGATCGAAAAGGGAGGGGTCCACGCTGATTTTCATGTGCTTTGGATCAGCAAGCTACAACAAGGGAACACATTGCTGGCTATATACACATTTTGTTTGCTCTCTAATTATTAATTTAGAAAGGAAATTCAGTCAGGGAGGGGCCTAGATGATAAATGTCTCTGAAAGCTGCCTGGAAAAAATGCACAAGGAGGGATTTACAGAACGGGATGGACAGAGTCCTGAAGGTTGTCTCCAGCAGCCAGAGTACAGAGGGAAAAGGTAAAAAGCCAGGAGGAAGAGGATGAGCTGAATGCACTGACAATGTCTAGGTTGCAGCTAGTGATGGATCCATCCAATGGATCAAATCCATCATAACATAATAGCAATAATAACAAGAATAGCAACAAATTACAAGTCTCTCCTTGAACTTGCAAATAGTGTTGAACTGACTGAATTTACATTCTGTGATAGAGAAATTGTTCTGTTTGGTCATACCCCAACAAAAATCTCTCCAGCAGTTATCGGTGCCAATGACTTTCAGTGACAGCTAATTAAGTAATGCTACAAGATTGGTCAGAGGAAAAGCTAAACATGCCCTAAAGCCAATCTGAGGGGAAAAGGGAAAGGGATCTTATCCTTATGAAGCTATGGGGGATTTTTTCACCTACTGCAACCTTTAATAAGACAATCAATCAGCCAGGAGGGATATTTATCCCTCAAACTCCCAACGCATCATACAAAGCCAGCCATTCCCCAGACATAAACAAATAATGAATTGTTCTTTGAACCAAAGAGAAGATGAGGGCCATCTACTTGCCACCTCAATCAAAATGGAAAGTACAACATGAAAAATATAACTCAAGGCAAGGCAAGAGAGGGGAGCAAAGCAGACTGAGTATATGTATTGTACACAATGAAAGGTGAGACTGCAACAAAAGAATAAACTCCAGCAAACGCTCCAGAAAAGGATAATCCAAGAGATTTCTCAGAGCTGCTAATAGAACAGATACAGAAATCATTAACTTAACTTCTTAACTTCTGTTCACATTAGCATGGTGGCTAAAGCAAGGAAGGGGAGCCAAGAATCCAAATAATCAGAGTTGGCTCTGCTGGCTTAATTTGACATTGGGTTTGCTGTTGGTTTTAGAAGGAAATTTTCCATAGATGACTGATGAAAGAAAAAGGATTTCAGAGAAATGGGAGAATGGTCAGGTATGTCAACTTTTTAAATTTTAATTATCATTTTATTGACATTCAGTTTTGTTTCTGAAATCTCATGCTAAATTGAGCAATTAAAAAGCTGAGCAAATAGAGGAGAATCTGGGTTTTCTTTAAAAAGAAATTCTCTGGCCATTATTGTTATATAGTAAATCTTGGAAACACAAAGCAATCATACCCTAAAGGCAAATGAAATTAACTCAAACCTTGTCATTTCAAAATACATGATTGGCTCAAAACTCTCAGGACGGATCTCTGTGGAAACAGTCTCCTGTTTTGTGAATGCTTAGGTTAGAGAAACAGCTGCTGAGAGGAGAAAAGAAAGATTTTTTTCCACAAGGCACCTTAACCACTCATAAAGGAGAAAAAGATGGAAGTGACAGATATATGAAAGAGACATCTGTCATGTTAAACACAGGTGATGCTGTGCAAACATCTTTGCTTTGTCTTTTTTCTGTATTCCTTGCTGCTTCTGTATAGCACTCTACAAACCCTAAGTAAGATAATGTCCCCCCGAAGGTCCACAATAGCTTGCACCTATATATATATATCGATATGTGTATGTTACATTGTACATTGTTAAACTCCTCAGAAGCTCTCAGAAGTGAACATTATATTTAATGCTATACCGATTCTACAGCAGATTGAGCAAAGATAATACCATGGCTTTGCTGATGGCAAAATCTTTGAAACTTTCATTTATAGAGCACCATAAGAAGAAGTAAAACATGATACTTAAGCAAAAATGCCTTCGAATAGGTAGGCAAAAAACAACAACAACAACAACAACAACAAAAACAATGCAGCTATTGATCTTACTAATGCAAGGTCTCCCATTTCAGAATGCGAGAACAGTGTCTCTTAACAGAGTATTCCATATCACCCTAGGAAAAAATGCTTGAGACTCAGACTGGTATTTTACTGTGGAGTTCATTTTTTTATTACTGATACATACTCTTTAACAGCTCTGGTGCTAACATCTTCACATGTACATAGGAAAACCAGTGGTTCTAATCCTGATGTGACAAACCATGCTAACGCATCTTACACTAACAAATGTTGTTTAGTACCATAACCATATCAGCTGGGGTAGAACTATCCACAGGAGGTTAGGAAACAGCCCATAGCTGTTGACGGATATGTGCACTTTGTAGGAATGCAGCACTCGGTCCACTTAAACTCAATATAGAGTTGTTGCAATATCAGAAAAGATAGTCATGCCTGTCTAAGGAACACAGCAAGACAAGCTGTAGGGAGAAGTAATATCTTTTGTTAGACCAGCTGATGTGGTTAGAAAAAAAATGATAAAACTTTTGAGCACACAAGCTCTTCTTGCCTTTTGCCCATCTCTCCCTACGTTAGCTAGTCTAATAAAAGCTACAAACCTTGCCCCTTTTACAGAGCAATGAACTTGTGATCAGGTGAGAAAATGTGACAAGCAGGATTGGCCAGTCGTGCAAACTGGATCCTGAATTATTAAAAGCCAACCATGTGGCTTTTAATGTGGCCACACGAGCAAGAAGAAATAAGCAGTAAAAGTGAAAGTTGGAGGAGAAGTGCCTGTCTTTCACTCCAAAGTACCTGCCTTTCATTTGTGTCCCTGTCTGCTAATGGCTCCGGGAAAAAGATTGTCTACGTACTTAATCTCAAATGCACTGCATCTGTTTATGGCTTTACTCCCCCTTAGTTTTGACTTTGCGTCATTGAAACTAGCTTAACAACAGGTGAGGAAAATATAGAGAATAATTCAGAATTTGGCTTGTGTTCCTAACTGTGTCTCTGGATTAGACCTCAAGATAATGTAAACTGATGAAGACCCACTGAACTCGCAGAGCTCTGCTTATGCCAGGGAAGGATCCAACTTGTTTGCTTATTATCTGCTTATGTCGTACCTGACAAATTGTTCCTGTACTGACAGTTAATAAAACATGTATTTATGTAAATGAGAAAGAGAGGCCATGTTCTCCAATATTATGCCAAGCTGGAGATCATTTAGAAAGGATTTTTCCCCCACAAAATATGGAAGTTGAAAGAGAGACAGACAGATGTCATGTTTGTTTTGAAGCACTGGGGCTTCAGTTAAATGAAAACCACAAAAGCGCTATTGGTGAGGGAGGTTAAATAACAAATGTAAACTTGCTTTAAAAACAGAATTTCCAGTTGGCGACAAAGTCGGGTTTTGAGGTTCTGCTGGAAAGCATTCAGCCTGAAGAAGGCTTTATGTTCCCAAAGGCTTTTCTCTTGATTTTTTCCCCCCAAGCTGTGTCAGCTGGTCTAATAAGAAAGATTTTCCACCCAATAAACCCTGCCTCACTTACACCTTGAAATCTTCATACCATTTCGACAACAGCTTACATCAGCTGTTCATTTATGAAGGTTTATTAACAGCAAGCAGTTTCTAATATTCACCGGCTTTGGATATGTGAGAGTTACATATGTGTGCTGCAAATGCTTGGGAACATGTAAGAGCAGCCTGCGTTCCTCCCCGAAAGGGAAGCTATGAATCAGTCACAACATACAGCTGCAACATAACAATAGCTATTGTCCTTTCATTTTCTGTGACAACTGGAACACAGACACTGAACAGCAGGACAATAGGGTTGTGTCAACATGCAGAAGGATTTTAGAGTGCTTACAGATATGAGTCATCTCAGTGTGTGATTGAACACCAAACCTTTGGCATTACAAGAGTTCCCAGTGCTTTGATCCTCTTTATTTTCATCTTAATTACTTCACCCCATCATTTCGGATGATGTGATCTGAATGCATTCAGTGCTTGCAGAAAAGGGGGTTCTCTCAGGACTAGAGGGAGTGGTCACATTTCACCAGACACTCTCACTTGACTTATTATTCTTACTCCCTGGTGTACACACACACAAAGCCACACTCAAATATAAAATCCTCTACTAGCATTACAAAGTAGAAAAACGTCAAGATATAGCAGGGAAAAAAACCCTTTGGCCTTTGTTACAGGTATATAGAATAGCTAAACATCCTGCCTGTCTAAGGATTTCCAGTTTTGGAGGGTCTGACCCTTCTGTCTATTAATTAATAATCTCTGCTACTGCTTAAGCTGTAGTCCCCCTTTCTTTCCTATTAGGTACTTTTCCATTATTGTCTTTCAACAGAACATCTCAGGTCTCTCTTATCATTAAAAGAAAAGGTCATGTCAGCTCCCTTATATTTTGGGGCTTCAATGAAAAATTGTCACCTACTTCTTTTCCTCCATTATAGCTCTAGGTGCACAGTCATCATGTGCAAATACGGTTTAAGATCACTGATGCTGTATTTGGTAACAAGCTGGCAGAATTTGGCACACTGCACTGAGGTGAGGTCATTTGCTAAAGCGAGTGCTCTCTGTGGGGATCTGTGGCTGTTTTGTTTGTTATGAATCTGTTTCTCTCAGGAACTCTACTGCTGTTTTAGCTTTTGTATCTAATAAATATTTTGAGTACCATTCCATTTCTGGAGAAATTATTTGCTCCATTGTCCTAAATACTGATGTTATAGACTCAGAATGATTTTTAGGAGCGGCATTGTGCTTGCATTTGGAAATCTCCTATAGCCTGATGGAGAGAGCACATGCAGGTCTTTGTTGTCTTAGTGGTAGTAGGAACATTAGCAGCATTGGCCACCAGAATTGCGATGTACTTTTCCATATGCTGCTAATAGACAGATTCTTTCTGGCACCCATTCACCTCATATACTGTTTATCTGTCTCATCCAACTAACAAACTCAAAACACTTCCTGCCCTGATAATGCCCCTTTGTATTTAAATCATTATAGCAAGGCACTGGGAACACACTGGGGATATGGTGAAAGCTGACTATAAATAAAATAAAATAAAACAAAAGATTCCTTCTGCAGCCAACTCTGTCAAGATCCCCATTTCACTTTCATTTGAGTCCCTGCCATGGGAAGTATTGAACTGGAGTAATGCACAGTAGAAAATAAATGCATATTAAAGAACTGCTCAACTTCTATCCTGCCACATATTAAATGATATTGAATTTGCAACAGAGATGGGCAGGGGAAAAGCAAATTATCTGTCTGACATAGCTTTGGAATTGAGCCTTAACATTCAAATCTCCCTGCCTATGTACACATGTTATGGAAAGAGAGGGGAATGCACAAGGGGAAGGCAAGCAGGGCAAGAGAAATATATCTGTATGAGCTAATCTGTCTCTTGTTTCCCTCCTCTCCTCTCCATCTTCTTTTTTTTCTGCCTTTCTCTCCTGGGAGATGACTCACACCTGCTCTGCCCTGGTGCTACCACTTCCCATCAGAAGCACACAGTCACTCCCATGGCACCCAAGCTGTTCCCTGTTAGATCCTGGCACTGCTTACATCTGCTCTTTGCTGTGCTGGCTGCACATGTACAGACAAATGCTGGGATGGAGAGCATGCCCGTAACTAAACACAGACTCCTGAAATCCCAGTCACCCACCTGTGACATGCTGATGCCTATATGGCATCCTGGACTTCTGAGTGTTTCAGCCTGCTGGGAATCCCTTTCAAAGTGGGTCCTTGAATCTTCTCTTTGACAACGAACTGGCTCCTTACTGTCAGTCAGCATCAGATCCTAAGATAGACTGACTTTTCACTTCCAAGGGCCTGAGTCACTTCATCTACAACAGACCTTATTCCACCTAGCCTTGTGGCTTAGTTAAAACATGCTTTCTCGCCTGCTATAAGCAATTACAGTGGCATTCTCTAATGCCTTCCACTCCCAAAGTGCTTGGAAAATATTAATGAATGAAGAGCCAGGAACTCATTGCAATGCCGGTAATTATTATTTTAATTTGAATTTTGGGAAACTAAAGGCACAGAGATGTTCAGGATCTTCCCCCAAGGCTATATAGGAAGGCAGAGACAGAAAACTGGAAAAGAATGGGGTAACATGACTCCCAGTTCTGCATTTGAGGCCCAAGACTGTTGTTCACTTCTGTCAATAGGAAGGATGTGCAGGCATTTTATGTCAGTTCAGTGCTGCAAAAATTTACATTTCAGAATTTATATGGGAGTTTCAGGTTCAAGTGAACCTGAATATAATAACTTAGTTTGACCCTCTCTATGAATTGAACCAAAGCTTGGGAAATTTCTGAGAGATCTGTCTGCTCACTGTCTACTGAACCATTGCAAAGGACAAGCTAGATGTTGTTCTGAAAACCACTAAGAGGACAGTCCCTGCCCTTACTTTCATATCATTTATTCTTCCTCTTTGATGTGCATTCCTAAAGTGCCCATCACTGTAGTATCCAGTGCTCCTTTCAGGTACTATCACAAACAAGCAACATGCCTTAAGAATGAGCCATTAGAAGCAAGTGATTTGAGTGCATAGAAACTGTATTTACCAGAAAACTGTACCTCTATAGCAGACAGTTTGGATGTCCTATCTTGAAGAATATGACAAATGAAGGTGTGATGGCTTTCCCTACTTAGGAATATGTTTTCTTTCAGAGATGATCCTTGTGCCATGTTTTGAAAGTTTAAAGTTTAAGGTTGATCACAAGGAGAAACCAGATTTGCAGATATGAGCCTTTCCTCATGACAGCTGAAGAGATTTCCTTGGAATGAGAGTGTCCTCTTCGGTCATTTGTCACACCAGCTGTAAGGGAGCTCTCCTGTACTGGGCAAGCTAGCTGCTCACCACAGCACATATGACCTAACTGCTAGAAGTGCTGTAGACACCTTTCATAAGATGTCCACCACTATAGGAAGAAAAAAAAAATAGCCAAAATGCTCAGATCTTTGCTCACATGAATCAGAAGAAAAAGGAATTTCCTTTCTCCTTAGCATAAGAGAAGCAGACAGGCTTTTACAATTAAAGTAATCATAAGCATATGTCTGTCTGCTTGCATAAGGCAGTAAAAATATGTCTACAGTTATATTTCACTCTCATTTTCTTTGGGAAATATGATACTGAAATAGTGCCTTGGCCTTTCTTGGTGATAATTTCCCCGATCCTTTATAGGATGGATAGAACAACAAAATGAGTTCATCACATTTTTCCAAGAGGACTTTAAATGTAGAGAGAAAAAGATGCATACTCTTCTTTATAGAGAATTTTTAATGTCCGTTTGGTTCAGCCATTTATTGTTACAAATGTCACTGGAGGCCCCAATAAAAAGTCTATATATGTGTGTGTATGTGTATTAGATATATAATCCAGAGTTTTCTGAAATTTGTCAATTTCTTACTTCACTGAGGCCCATGAGGTTCTGCATGCATGTCTGCCTCTCTAGAGGTTTACCTTCTGCCTCTGCATTTGTTCGAGCTGTCATCTACCTGTTTCCACAGCTTTTTGCTCACTACAGTGTTGCTTTAATTCTTCTGTTTCTGCTTGAGCTTTCACTTTGGCATTGATGAGCAGAGGCATTTGGGAACTATAAAATCTGCCTGGTCCTTTCAATTTGATGCTGATCACAATTAGCAGCCAGTAATACAGCTCCATTTATCCAGCTATCTGCTCTTCGCTAGTCCTCATAGAAGTAGTCAGGCACCAGCTCTCAGTAAGGAGTTTGCTTGTGACTATACAGAGAGGATATGACAGGCAGGAAAATAGCCCTTTGTAGTCCTGTTTTCCAATCCTCTTCAAGCCACTTCAGATCTGGATCAG
This sequence comes from Tinamus guttatus, assembly GCF_000705375.1. Next base: position 183,470 of record NW_010578515.1, on the reverse strand, counting down.
CTTTTGTCAGGCTCCTGGGCTATACAGCTTGTTGTTGGAGAGATACAAAGGGATAAAGAACCATTTCAGGCATTACCAGCCCAGTGTTGAGTGAAAAGGTAGTGACGACGTCCACCCTTATCTGACCTTGTGAGACTCTGAGGGACTCCCCAGAGCCCTCCCACATAGCCTGGGACCTCATAAGCAGCATGCACCAGGGATGCCCACAAATTGCATCTGCCCTTGCAGTGCACGAGAGCACATGGGGCCTGCTGGGAAGCATCCCAAGCTGTTTCGATGTCTTCATGTCTTAACACTTGATGTCATCCACAGTCCCTCGGATAGATGGTAGCTGCCAGGGCAGGCATGGATTGCTGCAACCCATTCACTATGTGCTAGACTTTGCTTTGAAGCAAAGGCATGACTTGCATATCCCTTCACCAGCTCTTACCCTTCTGCTACCACTCAAGTACAGCAAGGCGAAGGCATCCCCTGCAGCAATGGAGTGCCAATAGGCCTTCCTTACACTCAGGCCTGAAGCCACTCAGCTACAGAGTCCAACTAGACAATGTTTCCTGGCTATCCTGCAGGGTCCTGTTGTCTCCATTAAGCTCCATTAAGTCACCATTTTGCTTTGCTGTGGCCCCACTCTCTGATACCAAGATGGACTCTCTGCTCTGATGCTGTCAGATCATACTGTCCACCTGCTACAGGTATCTCAGGCCACAAAAGCTCCATGGACTCAAACATTTGCCCATTCTCAAACACACACACATTTCCAGTCCCTCTAAACTTCTAATAAAATGTCATTGATTAGCATTTAAATGCCAACACAAAAGCCTCTATTGACCTGCACTTAATGCTAATCAATGTCTCCAAGAAACCTAAAGCTCCATCTTGCTGAAGATGGAGCCTGGCTTTTGACAAGTGATTTCTCATGCTGTACCAAGTATTCTGTGGATTAACACTTCTGGATAGTATCCCTGTGGCGCAGGTGGATAGCAGAGCTCCACTTGCTTTCCTCTTCTAAATTCAAGGAAAGAACTGAAAAGCTAACCTCTTCTGGAAACGGGGGGAAAAGAACATGTTCAGAGTGGGTAGAGAGAAAACTTGAATGCTGTTAAGTTTGTCAGGTATGAAGAGGGAAATAGCCTATTTCCAGATGGCTAGAAAATTAGAGTAAGAAGAAGAAGCAAAGAAGAAGAAAATTAGGGTACTTGTAGAAAAACAATAAATGTTCTTGACTGAAATTTCAGGCTAAGAGAGAGGAGTGCTCCAAGCCTTCAAAATATGCCTGCTTCATGGGATGTGGATAGAGGTGTCTGAAGACGCAGAGCTTTCTGGCCATCTGTGCCTGAGATTTCCTCTAGCATATCCATAAATTTCTGGTATCTTTTTTTTTTTGTACCTGCTAACCTTTCTAGATCACCACTTTATATGTAGGCTGCTACAGATATCAGCTAGCAAGTACATTCAAATGATTCTCCCAGTAGGATTCATTCAGTCAGACATGTACACATAGCCCTTACCTTGCAGGATGGGTATATTTCTTCTGAAAGTTTAGTTCTGAGTACGGCAGCTAGAAATGGCTGAAAATATTAGGAGTTACTAGGAAATGAATCAAGAAGAAAACATGGACTATCCTCAGTGTATTGTAGAAATTTGACCTAAACTCACAAAAAAAATGCTTCAGAGAAAGACTGCAAGGATGATCATATGTACGGAAAAGCTTCCATATAAGGGATAACTAAATAATCTACGACTCTTCAGGCTAAAAAAGAGATGTCTAATGGGGCAATAATGTATGTGTATCATGCAGATGCTGGACACATCCTGACTGTTACCTCTCTTTTCAAAGCCAGAACTTTGAGCACCAAATGATGCTATTAGCTACATGTTTTAAGGCAAACAAAGAAAGTAGTTTTTCTCACAAAACACAGTGAAACTGTGGAACTCCTTACCAAAAGAAACACTGAGAGCTTAGGTAGACTCAAGGGGAAGCTGGACAAGTTGATGGATAAAAAAATAATTGAGGGTTTCTATATGCACCATACTGACTTCTCATTCAGGATACCCATCCGTTGGAAACACAGCTAGAAGTGTACTCAGAAGTATCATACACATTTTCTCTATTTTATACACTGCTCTAGGCATCCACTTTTGCCTAATAACAGAGACTGCATACTGTGCTAGTTAAAACATTGCCCTGACTCAGTACTGTTGCTCTTATATTCTTATGCTATATATGGACCTAATAAATGAAGACTGGCAGCTGCCACCTTCCCCCCATTCGAATTTTTCCCTTGAATCTGGCACATGTGAGAAATAATCTGATAGAGATAAAAGCACCATTTTCAGAAGTGTAATTTAATGAGGGTACCTTTAAACTAAGAAAGGCAATTAGAACCACACATCACATTTACATTCACAGAGTCTTAAAAGCAGAAGGGAATAGATACACACAACAATGTAAGGCTGTGAGGGGAACCAAAATTAAACCAAAAGAATCCCTATGAAACACTGCTCATCTGCAGAAAGCAACACAGTTGAGCAGCACAGAGCAATCCCCTGCAGAGATTCTACCTGCATAAGCCTTTAATAAATAAATAAATAAGCTCAGCTTTTCAGCTTTGATGGAAAGGAAGAGGATAAGCATCCATATCACAGAAAAGCACATGCCTTTATTTGGAGCAACTTTAGTTGCAACTCCATGGGTGAAACCAAGACCTGGAAGTATATGGAAAGAAATCTACAGCTAGACAGAGGATCCCTGGAGCTAGGAAAGCCAGTCTGTGATAAAGCCCTTGGTGTCCCATGTCTTGGTTCTTCCAAAAGGCTGATAGGAGAATGGATCAATAGTGTTTGCATCATATTTGCATTGTATTAATTTCATGCTTCTGTCTTCCTCTGCTGACCTGGCTGAGCTAAGTAGAGGATGTTTTCTGCATGTCAATTTATCTCTAGGTTGAGAGAAGCATTACTCCTACCTACAGCTAGTGGCTTGACACAGGCATTTCTAAAGGCATTAGATTTTCTCAGCTACCTGACTGGTGTAGGCTCACATACCTGTGCTCAGGTTAAACTGTTTCCTGGATTCAGCAATAAGATACTTTTTTTCCACTATTCAGACTGCCCAGAACAAATGGCTGTGGATATTTTTGTTTGTTTGTTTTTTTGATGATGTAGCTTAGTGTAAGACATGATCTCTTTCCTTATATGGTCCAGGGGAGTTATTTAAGAAATACCCTACTACTGTATGCCTGAGATGTAGGATGTTAACAATGACCTGAATCTTCCTTTCCTCTTCCACAGCCCATTCTAGTAGGCTTTGAGGGTCGTAACTATAGGTCATAAGCATCTTGTAAGGTTATTGGGAGTTACATTATCATGGTGGCGAATAGTGGAGATGTTCTCTAAAACCTCCAAACTAGGTCATCCAGTTCCCTTCCTCCTTTATCTAGGTATAGCAGGTCAACACTGAAATCCTCTGTATTCCTACATTCTCATTGGTGACTCAAGTCTCAAAAACTTGTTTGTGTGTTGACTAAGAAGGCTATAACTGACAGTTGGAAAAAAAAAAAAAAAAGGGAGAGAGAGATCCTTTCAAAACTGTAAGTCCAATTCCTCTCTCCCATTTGTTGACAACTCAGGCATTGTGCACTGACTTTGCAGATTCTCTTAAAGAACCACAAATGTCATTTCAGGAGCTGTGCTTGGCATCCACCTTATGTTCTCTTTCAGCCACTGCACTCCACTCCTTTCCCTTTGATTTTTCCACTATCATCTTGTGTCTTCTGTATACTTTGGCCACTCCTTCAACTGAAGGCCATTACTTCCTGAGGGTCAAAGAGGCTTTCCTCCTCACCTTTTATCAATAGCAATTTCCCCATTTTTTTTCCCTCCAGAAAGAAATGCCTGTTTAGCAGGCAGGGGAAAACACCTCTCACATAAAAGTGGAGCAGAACTAATGTATTTACTGTATTTTCCTATTTTATTATTCCTTGGAAATATATTATTTTAACAGGTTTATTTATGGTACCTGAAAAATTAAATATTCCTTTGTCCTTGGGATTTACATAAAATGATCCAGTGTGAGATTCTGTTTCTTCTTCTATTCTTTTTTTTTTTAATGAGGTGCTTGTCAAAATATTCTCAGTGATAGATTTTTTTAATACCTTTGAGTCCATAGAAAAATCGTTTTCCTACAAACTCCACCTGTATCAGAACCTGAATGAATGTCTTGTAATATACTGTGGACATATTTCCTTTAGACTTTCGACTTCTGTTTTAGAGCAGTGAAAGATTAAAAACACAGGCTGTGGAGGACCCATTCCCAGCTCGACCCTGAGCCCAGGGCTGAGCGTGGCAGTGTGAAGTGGAGCCTCGCCATGCTTCATGGGTCCCGGTAGGCAGGCTCAGAGCAGCTGAAAGGTCCACCTGGCAGCTGCAAGCTCCCATGCATTGAGTTAGGATACACAGAAAGGTTCATCCAAGCAAAACATGATGCTCCAGAGTCTCAGCTTCCCAGGTGGCCCTTATTCTTCCTTTTTGAGCTGGGCCATGTAGGCTGTGGCGCTCAGCAGCTAAAATGAGTTTGTTAGGACTCTGCCAAGCCCCATGAGGAGAGATGTCCACATGCTACACATAGAAACAAGACACACACACACTGGCACGTTGTTCTAAATGTGACTTTTTGGCAATCTCTGCAGAAAGGCCAAGGACTGAACTGAAAAAGAGGATGTATCCAATGACCTTCCGATAATAAAACTCTTATTAAACGTTAATAGGAGAGGTCTGTGTTTTTCTGACGCAGGGCTTTCACTTCCTGAACTGCCAATCACAGCACTTTCCTAACCTGATAAAACAGCCAGTGGTGCCAGGCCTCTGGCCTCCAGTATCTATTTACAGTAGTGCTTATATATTTAAGTTGGAAATACAGAGGAAAAGATTAGAGAGGCTTAGTGCCAGTCCTGACAGCCTAAAGCAGGGAATGACGGTGTGTGGGAGAAAGCCCCTCTCCCGGTTGGAACCTGAGTGCAGATGAGGTTGCTCATTGGCCTTGATGACTGTTAGAAGAGATAGCCAAGAAGGAAGGAATTTGCTCCAAATATAGGGCAGAAAGAACAGCAGGCTCTGTCCTGAGACTCTAGTGAAATGCACAGGGGAGTCAGGAAGCAGAAGTGAGAGGAAAACAGGAAGAAAATGGGAGCAAATTATGTAAGTAAGTGGTGCAGATCCCTCTATTTAAGGACACAGATGGAGACTGAGAGGAGGAGACAGTTATGTAACAGCATTATTTACAGGTCTGGCTAAATTCTTACCAACTTCCACATAACCATTATTGTGCAAAGCAAATGAAACTCCGAGTGAAAATTAGAGCTACTTAGGGATACCTTAATTCATTTTTACTTCAGTAATTCTTATACAAATCTGAAAATATTGAAAGTTCCTTAAAAACAGGGAAGAAAGCTGCACCAGAAAAGAAACCAATCCCTAATTATCAACTTAGTAGAATGAATCAATATTTACCTCAAAACATGCTAACAATATATACAAACACATCCTCATTCCTTCTCCGTCTGCGTGCGAGCTGATTTCCGGCTATGGCTCACTAAGCACCACCTGGATAATACTTAACTCTTGTTGATCCCATGAAGAGATAACACAGGCTCAGCTTGTACCAGAATTCAAAACTGATTCATATCAAATCCCCACACATCGCTGACTGGTGCAGATGCATTAGGTACAGATGTATTCTACTATAAGGTGTAATACCTAAAGATCTGCAGCAAAAGGCTGTACGTGCGTGTGTGGTCATGACGGTTAGCTCCTTTTCACGTCTTTTTTTCACATCTGTAGGTAATGAAATTACACTCGGTTCAGGATGTGCACAGTATCAGAGGAGTGCTGAGGGCCCTTCTTCTGCATGGTTCCTCTGTCACATATCTGTGGGTTCCTTTCTTGCAAACTGAACCAGAATCCATCAAAAATGGTCAGTCTTTCCACTGACTTTAACAGGTTTTCAATCAAGACCCAAAAGGTCAATTCCATAAAGTATTAACTAATTCTGAACACCCTCAATTCTCATTGAAATGCTGCTAGTCAGCACCACCAGAGCTGCCTTATAGATTGGGGCTCGAGATCCACTGCGATGTGCACAGAGTAATTTATTTGTTTTTTCAGGCCACTCTTCCAAGGTCAACTGAATCACAGTGATTGGATGGCCAGGAGAGGCCATCTCTATGGACACAAATACCTTCTTATCCTACCACTGGCCAGAGAGGCAGGATCGCTCTGCAATGTCACAGAGAGTGACAGACAACCAAAAACAACTGGGAGCGATATTATAGAGTCAGGCTTCTATTTACTGTAGGACCGCTACAGCTCCTAAAACATACATTAAATTTTTAATAGGTTATCTGTTAAGCCAAAAATAAATGAGTGCACTTTTCTGAAACTAAATAAACACTCTTGGTGAATGGAAGCTTTAAATTTTAGAGTATATAGCTAGCTTTAAAAGCGGAAGTGTATCCATTCATTATTCATAACCACTTATAAATTTTAAGTAATCTGCTAAGAGTTATTACCTAACACTTGCTTTTCACTGTCCAAAGCATATTTACTGCATGTGTACAGTTAGTGAGATTTTCAAGGCAAGGGACTGAAATTGTCCTCTGAGTTGCTGAGTGTCCAGGCTCCTGCTCGCCATTTCTCTGTTACCACACATACACCCCTCTCACCTGGAAGGGAGACAAACTAAAAACAAGAGGTCCCCTCTGTAGTCAATAGAGCTAATTTTAAAAAAAGGATCTCTTGGGAGTAATTCAGTCCATCCTAGGAGGAATAGAGTGAATTTGCTATGGGGCCTCTCCTATTCTTTCTGATGATCCTAAGGGAAGCCTAGACAACTCTTTTACTTTACCCTTATCTTTTTCTATGGCTGAAATTAGGTAGAATTTGCCCATTTATAGGCCAGTCTAAGTGATATTCTTTGAGAAAAGCAAATGCAAAAAAAGCACAGTACAAAGGGCCTCTGAAAATCTCCAGTGATGAGACACTAGCATGACATTCACCCACATATACTGAAGTCCCAGTCCTCCCTGCTTCACCCTCGTCAAAGCGCAAGCTGCATTAGTCAAGACAAACGTCTGCGGCTCTGGACTTGGACTTTTTTTTTCAAATTCCTCCAATCTTCTTCATATTTTAAGTGCTATTGTTCATACGCATCTAATCCCCTGGGCTGCATTTGGTTTCTTAGTGCAAATGAGAGGTCAATCTCAGAGGCCTAGGGAGCTGCAGTTATTTCATGGCCTCAAATGAAGGCCAGTATTTACAATTTCAGATACTAATTCTTAGTTCAAGGTGTAGGATTGGGGCCATTATCTTCCACTAGGTCCAGCAGTTATACACTTTAAATGATTCAAAGCAGAAATGGTGGGAGTCATCATATCATAGTATCTTTCTGGCTGTATTTCTGCACATTGTTCATTCCTTAACTGAAAGAATGCAGAGTTGCGACTGTGAAGAACAAGAGCCTCATTTGTGAGGAATTAAACATTTAAAAAGACAAAAAAAACTTCCTAGGAGGCATCGGTTTCCATCCAGACTGCTTGATCCTTCTTTGCTGCCCCTTTAGTGATCAGAAATACAAACAATGCTATCTCAAAAACTAAGTTTAAAAAATAAAATAATATCTCACACGCTCACATTATCACTCCTTGCAATTTCTTTTTGCTTCAGTGGGAAAAAAAAAAAAAGAATAAAGTCCAAATGTTAGAGAGAAGCAGCTGGGCTGATGTCAGAGCTTCCCGGAGGACATTTCCCAACAGGCCGAGAAAAGGATTACACTGTAGCTGGTAACAGTAGGGGATGTTGATTTTCAAATCCCTTTTATTCAGCATTTGTGTCAGCGTTTTCATGCGTGTTACCTCTGGGCTGAGCCAAACATAAATCTGTTCTTACTGGTCTTCTCATTAGCATGCATAAAACGAGCATTAGCAGAGTGGTCATCGGCACGGAGAGATAGCAATCCATTTATATCGCTTTGGGAAGGCAGGCAGTGAAGTCAGACTTACGGACCCAGCTAAGCCGCTGCCAAAAGCCCAGGCATGGGCTAGAGTCTTGTAAGGCAGAGCACAGACTGAGGTTTGTGCAACTGCTGTCCGCAATGCAGGATGTGTGATGTCAGTACGTCAGGGGGACGTACAGGTACTGAAGCCTTGGAGACCTGGGGAAGCCCATTAGCCACCAGTGAAACACAATATGGTGAACCCGTGGCATGAAATTTTCTCTCTCTCTTTTTTTTTTTTTTTTCAGTCAACTGGCTGCAAGAAAAAGACCATGACTTCTTTTTTTATGACCTTAAGGGTGGCTAAGTTACGCATTTAAAATATATTAGTGTCCCAGCTATAGTCAGCTCCTCAAAAGAAGGAGGGATCAACAGCAATGTAGAAAGCATGAAAGCACAGAAGTTTCTCTGCTGTACAAAACCCATTGTGCTGAGCCAGCGCTGCTTCATAATTTAGATATATTTTTGCTGTGAATGCTCAGGCCCATGTGAATGCAAGCTGTGCACTAGGAGCCATGCTGAAGAATGAATGTTTCATATGTGCCTGTTATCGAGGTAGCTGGACTCTTCTCTATATACAGCAGAACTGCTGCAAACAAGGCATTGGAGCAGACTCTGCAGCAGATTTCATATTGCTAATGATACCAGGAGACTGAAAAACTGGTGTCTTTCAACAACATCCCATGTGTTAAATTAATGACATGTACCAGAAACAATGCAGAAAGATTGTTGTCTTGATCCCATCTGGGTCCTCTGTTGGGGAAGCAGAAAATGATGGAGTTTTTCAGGAAGGAACATTTGGTTCTCCAGCCAACTTTTTTTTTTTTTTTTTTTTTTTTTTTTTTTTTAAGCCACAGTGTCAAGGTAGTTTTCTAGTTCTTCTCCAGTTTGGAGAAATGCTCTGGTAAAGAAACAAAACTATAGGATATTGCCTCAACTTGGAATGGAAAGCTCACTGTTATTCTCCAGAGCTGACTGGAGCATGTAGATGTGAAAAATTCTCACTCCAGATGCCATCATTTGAGCACTTCTCCAGAGCGGTGCTACCTCTATGTGACTTAACAGGAAATTAGACTGAATTTTAGAAAGCAGACAGGCGTCATACTAGACATCCCTGTTCCTTGGTTATACTGACTACAGAAACTGGCACATCTTAACTTTATTAGCCCATTGAGCCAAGAGGTTTATATGTAACATTTCTTTATTATCTCATTTAATTGCACTTCTATAGCGGGGATGCATCATGTAATCTTCCTATAGCTTTTTTTTTTTTTTCAGCCAAATTGGCAGAACTTAGCTCCCTTCCATCCACAAGTTGAGCACAGAGCTCTACCCTGCAAAATTCGAACAGATTCCCAACCACCTGACACTCAGAAAGATGATTCCTTCCAGGACAGCTGCGCAGTACTTCATGAGGACAAGCTCACTTTATCACTCCCAAATGGCATAAATAAAGGCTGTCAGGCTGGTGTGTGGCAGAGTAGCTAGCACACCATTTGCACTGCTCTTCCCAGGGAAAGGGCATTCTCTATGCACAAAAAACTACCAAGAATGCAACTGTGTGGCTAATGGAATACATCTTTCCCTTGGTCCACTGCAAGTCCTGGCTGTTACTGTTCTTAAACAGTTAAGTATGAGTTAAACAAAAGTTAATTCCCAATAATCATGTTTGGGGATTTTCCTCTTTAGCATTCCCATATCACACTCCCTAAAGGAAGAGGCAGGAAAAATTCCTAGCCTAATGCTTGTGCCTGGCCAAATTTCGTTTCCCTCTGTCACTCTGAAGCCAACGAGTTGGCCATTCCCAGCCAACAGAAAATGAAGATTATCTTACACTGAATGAACACAAAACAGAAGGGAGGAGAATCAGATTTCTCTTAGCTCCTGCTTTGC
>NW_010578515.1:157280-173490 GCF_000705375.1 Tinamus guttatus | reverse complement strand
AGAGAACCAGGCTATCCTGGTGTGCATGAAGTATGATGATCCCACTCATCTCTGCTCCAGCCTGTGGAATGGCACTATGGAAAAGCCTGGGAACTGTGTGTTTTCCATCTCCTGGTGCCATCTTTCTCAGAAAGCAAAATAACAGCATAACATCAACCAGCTGGGATGTGTTTTATGTCAGTTCTAGGACTGTTTTCTGAAAGGCGGCAAAGGGGCCACACAGTATAGTCGGCAGCTTGCCATGATATTTCCAGCTATGGGATTTCTTACTCTAGGAAGCTGCTCCACACCCTCCCCAAGCCGACATATTTTACAGCAAAGCTGATGGGTTTGCATTTCAACAGTTACATATAACCACTGGTTGGCTGCCAGTAGGAAACTTCAAACTCCTCTTTTTTTCCCCCTTTATTTTCTTTGTTAAAAGCAAGTGAAATTCAGATGCACATCCCATAACAACATTCTTATCATCATGCTTTTCTGCCTCCCTAACACTGGATGTTCTTCAAATTGTTTGAGCTGCCACCTTCCAATAACTTAACTGGTGAACAAAACCAGCTCGTACATCTCTGTCGTAAGAATTACTCCTCTGCTTGCACGATAAATAGTTTCACTCTTTTGAATACATTCACACTGAGGCTTCAAGACTATTTGGTTTTAGACGGCTGAGCTAGATGCTACTTTAGACTCTGGACAAGAAAGTGCATACAGCCCCTGAGCCAGATGCCTGCAGCACCATAGCTGGAATCCGGGTACCTCTACCCCAGGGAGGATCCACATAACGGGCACATTTGCCTCTCAGGGTCACGGCACCACCTTCTCCAGCTGTGCCGTGGGAGCTAAGTGCTGTTTGGGCGCACTCGCTGGATCAGGACCTGCCAGGGAGGCAGCTCTTCCCCTCAGTCATTTGTCAATTTGTCCTGTCATAAGGTCCATAAGGAAAAATCTATGGGACTTTAAGTAGCGAATTTAGGTATGGGAAGTCCCCCTTATGACTATCACTTGTTATATTGATATTCTTGCCTCTACTTTAGGGTTTTAAAGCTAGAAAGGTTTGGGTGCTACCTGTAGCACCTCAAAAGAGAAGGTTGTTATAAAAAGAAGATATCTGCCTGGGAAGACGTCAAGTTTTTACATTTTCCCACTCATAATGCTAGTGCAGATATGTATTCCATGCATATTTTTTTTTCTTCCCAACAATCCACTCTGCATTAAACAGGAAACTCACTCAGCTTAGTTGTCACTGGATTTCTGGGTTTCCTTCTTTCCCTAGATGGTTCTATTTTCTGGTTCCTGTGTCCTAGTGAAATATCAAGCTGCTTGCAAAGAAATGGATAAGAAAGGGTTTTTTTCTTTGAAAAATAAGAACCTTCTGTTCCTCAAAACAGAAACAAAAATACTTCTTTTAATATTAATGCTTATAATCTACCTTTAAAAATACATCCATGCCCTCCCACCTACACCCCCGATGGTTCTAAATTAATTGGCGGTGCTAACAGTGCCATCTCTTGCAGGAAAACTAAAATGGAGTTTCTGACCATTTATAGTCATTGTGATTCCTATAGCGTTTTTATAAAGCACAGGCACTATAAAATGCGATGTCTAGGTACACTTTTCCCTGCCACTTGAACTGGATATGAAGTTATCCTTTGAATTCTGTCTGAAGTTGTTTTACAGTGTTGAGCCCTGTTAAATAACTATATCTTAGATGAGAAGCATTTTGGCTGTAAGGTGAGCAAATGGATTCCTACAGAAGATTATGGAGAATTTTAAGGGGAAAATGACACTGTGTAAAAGTACAGTACTTATTTACTACCAATACATTCACAAGAATAGCAGGGACATATCATGCACAATTGATGAAACTTCATGAAAACAGACATCCTATTTTCATGTAAATTTATGTAATTATAATGAGAGATGAGTCAGAGTGAAAAAAAATATGTAAGCAAAATGCTACTCAATGAGAGAACTTCATCGGACTGAATTAGATGTCAGAAGCCCTCATTCAGAGAATAACTTTCTTTTGTAAGTGCTAAGTGTGCTTAAACAGCAAAGCATCAATATCCTGTTTGCCAGCAAGCGTTTGCGTAACACAAGCCATGGAGATTAGAGTTGGGTGTAGAAATCAATACCTCAAGTGGCCCTCTAGCCACCAGACTGGTGTCTGGCAGATGTGCAGAGCAAGATCCAGCCAGGGCCTCGGGTGCTGCAGTGCTCTGCCGTCAGGGCTCTTCAGAGCAGGCTTAACCCACACACCTGGGTTGGGTTTAGTATCCCTGTGCAGTGCCTGAGGAGGGTAAACAGCATAGAATGAGGTTTAGAAGAACGAGCTGAACAAGGGCGCAACGTAGGGTCAGCAGGAAACTGCTAAAATGTGGGAGGTGCTGGGGGGAGCAAGTACTAGCTCCTGCCCTCATAGCTGCTTGAGATAGAGACTCATCTGCTTTTTTACACACAGAGAGGGCTGTGGCCTCAGCAGTTGTGTGTGATATGAAGGATCCCAGCTGTAAGGGCACTTACGAAGAAAACCAACTACCTGGCTCCTCACTGACTGGAGTTTAGGTACAGAACAGCTCTTTCAGCACCCTGGGAACCCATGATGTACTGATTCAAGTACGGCCTATGTAAGTTGGGAGTTGTGTGTTTTGTTTTGTTTTCTCATTCATCACTATTTCTGTGAAAAAGGTGGGGTGGATTTGTCTTTTTTCTTTTTTTTTTCTTTCTTTCTTTATTTTTAGCTTTGATTTCATACAAGCAGTGTGATGAATATCCCAAGTTTGGGAAGTAGGGAAGACTAAAGCCCCCTATGAGTTTCTGAAGGGAAGAGACCCACAGTGAGTTGGCTACTTCCATGATTAAGATGGGAGGGGTGAAATGTGAAAAAGGAGAGTGGGAGCACTGACTTGCATTTTAGACCTAGGCATTTCTAATTCCCGTTGGGAGTGCTCCGGCCTCTTACTGGATCTACTAGTCCCAAGTCTCTGCATTGCAAGCCTTCTGGCAAATGCATCACCATTGTTCTCTGCATTTGCCAAAAGCTTATTGGATATTAATGTGCCTTCCTGTGGCTTCAATGAACCAGGTCCCTTTAGCGCTTTTAAGAAATACAGGAAAACCACTGATCTCATTTGCTTTCAGCACACCAACCATCTTTGCTTCTCCCTGAAATAAGCCTTGGAGCTGCAAATCCCCACATTGCTTCACAAGAGACAAGTATTAGAGAGATCAGATAACCTCTGCTCTAACCCTTGCCACAATGAGTTCAAAAGTTAATTGTTGGGTGTGGTGTTTCTTCCATCTTTCTGCTAAAATCAGCCACAAAAACAGGGCTTCATCTGAAAATAAATAGCTCAGAGGGCCTTTCTCACCCCAGGAATAAAGAGCGCCTTTAGCATCCTTGGTGGCCCTAGTGGGCACAGGCTTCACAAAATACACATTACCCTTCTGCTCATACTTGGTTTCTCATGGGAAGGCATACTCTGAATGCTCCTGCCTGCTCTTCACCCAGCAGTTGCTCTTTCAATACACCTTGTCAATGGATGAAATCAGTCTTTTGTTAAACCCCCACTTCATGGTTCCCAGTTTTGGGTCTGTTACACAACTGTAGTTGTTAAGCTGGGGATTGTGTCTTCTCTTCATGCCCTAACCCAGCAGCCAGTATCACAGTGGCAACAACGAAGCTGAGGGTGAAGTCTGTGAAGTGATGGTGTAGTACATGCTCCCACGTTAGTTCTAGCTTCCTGTTGGGTGCAGGACTGTCTGGTTGCAGTGGAGATGTGACAGTATGAACTAGCACCCAGAGTACAAACTGGCAGCTGGCTTTTGGGCACAGTGTCCAGTGCCGAGGATGTTTTCTAATCATAATAATGTATTTTCACTGCTCTCTGAATGCGTCTGGCTATCTAGATTTGACTCCCATTGCTATGCTGGTGTAAGCTCTGTGCATCTCCAATTCATAAACTAGACACCTTGCTCAAATGTGTTTAGACACAGGGAAGTGTCAGCTACAGTCTGATAAAGGCCAAATTTGTTATCTTTTGCTGTTAATCTTTTTGCTGTTAATTTTCAGGATGCTAGTCCTTTCTGGAAGGGCTGGGCTGAGTCAGAGAGATGACTTGATCGACTGTGGAATGCTTTAAACTTCTGGAAGGTTTGGCGTGTACCAGTGCAGTGCCTTGGCTTGACTTCTTTCCCTTGAGGATGCTCTCATGAAGTTTGTGAAAACACTTGCTGACGTAACTATGACAGTGCTCAGAACTGCCAGTTGAAGGATACATTCCCCTAGCAAAAGCCTCCATCTTCCCCTGGCTGCTAGGATATGTAATTTTAAAAGAAGCCCAAAGCAGCAAACACAGAGGAGGTATTGACGTTTTTAAATAAGGCTAACAGAAAGAAGAATGTGAAATGCCTTGGCTCAGACCAGTGAGCTGGCAATGAGACTTCTTTTGCACAGCAATGCCATGCTCCAGCCATGATCCAACCCACCCTCCTCTACTGCAGCACTTGTGTCCAGCTTCAGGGAGAAACTTGCATTTTAAAGATCTGCAACAGCATCAGTAGATTTACAGTAGAACTGTAAATCAAGTTCCATTCTGAAATTATTTCCAGCAGAAGCTTTTTTTTTTTTCCGACATAATCTAAAGGAACTTTATTGATGTCCTGTCTACCATCTGTTTTACATATGAACTTTTTGACTCTTAGTCATTCAAGCTCATTAATAAGGCTAATCAGAAGTATACAGCAGCTTGGAAATGAAATGCTGCTGGCACGTCTGCCACACAGGCTTGTTCTCCTTTTTCCAAATTTTACAGGTGTGTGCTAGGTCCAATGGACAGAGAAACTCTTCAGTGATCAGTCCCCTACTCTACTTAGAGTGATTCAGCAGCTGTTAGTATCTTCTCTTGCCTGCTTACCTGTTGCAGGAGGAACACTAGCAGGGGAAAATGGCCTCTGTGTGTGCGTGTGTGCATGCTCTTGCTGCAGCACAGCCCGAACAGCAGGGTTTGTCAGCTGTGCTGCACTTCTGAGCTCATCAGAAACCCGGCCTCTCTGAGGAGTGCATTAGAAGTGCAGGCAATGTGACCACCACTGTGGGCTTCCAGGGGCATCCATCTTAATGATTTTGCAGATGGCTGCTTGAACGAAATGCAATTGTGGAAATTGAGACCCTCCTTTTGGAGGGTACAAAGCCACTGTCATATGCTGCAGTTCATCTTCTATTTCCATTTACTATTTTTTTCTGAAGCCCAGTTTTGGCATTATTTGCTAAAACAGTAACAAAAATGTAGAGCACTCAAGCAACGTTTTTCCTCTGCCCACCTTCCACCACTACCTTGCAAGCAGATGTATTGCTTAAACTTAAATGTATTGCTTCCCACTCTGAAAAGGAGATGCAGTTACCTCCTTGCCCTGTGTCACCACCTGGGCAGGATGCTGTCACCACGAGACTGACACACCTTTGTGCAGGGACAAAGGGAAAGGCAGGCACAGGCAGCCAGGGGTGGCACACCAAGAATTGGCTTAGGTTTTATTTATAGGTGTGGGATAAATTGTCCCCAGCAACTCTGTGGTGTAAATCAGTTGATATCATTATAAACAGGCCCATTAAAAAAGGGGTCTTAAAATTAAATTCTAAAATGCCATCTGATAAAACACGCCTTTTCCTAGAAAGATATGTGACCAGGCTGCACGCTCTCCTCCTTTGCAGCTGAGGGAGAATGCTGCCCTCTCTTGGCTACGGAGACCAGCTATGTTTGCCACCAGAAACTGCACCACAGGGACTAGTACTTCCTGCCACCAAAAGGACACCACAATGTCTGCCCCAGAAGATGGTGATTTGCAGGAAGCCTAAGATTTAGCGTCAAGACACAGAGTCAAAGGTCTTAAGTAGTATGGTCCAGGTAGCTTATGTGCCTTGTTGCATTGGGCTTCTGGTAGGGTATGATGGCTAGCAAGCTCCAGGGCATTTGGATCCAAACTGGTTGGTAGACAAAGATTTAAACAGAAACACTGTGGTTAGAATTTTTTGGGAAAAAAAAAAAAAAAGTCTCCATGTCCTCTAATTCTCCAGAAATGTTTGGTCTGAAATCTGAGCCCAGAGCCAGGGTGCAGGCTCATACCAGCTCAGTGTTCTTCCTGTAGTTGGGCAGTGGGGCTTGGATTTGCCTCCAGTCTACTGAAAAAGCTTGTTTTGCCTTTACAAACAGGATGTTCAGTGTGAGGGCTTCTCAATATGACTAGCACTACACAGACTTGCAGAATCATGATTTTTATCAGGTTGTTCTCGATGCTAAGCTGCTGTTGATGATGAGTCTCATGTTTCCACTGAGTTCCCATGCAAACCTGAACTTTGTTTGTCATTATCAGTGAACGTTCAAGAAAATTAAGTCAAACTTGCATATAGTTTTTGTTTTCTTAATGACTTGGCTTAGGAAAAATGGGTTGAGTCCCCATGTTACCACTGTATTCCCTCTGCCATGCATGCAAGTTGGGGTTTCAGATATTTTTTACCAGGAAAGCAGTTCCTACCTTTGCTGGAAGACGGAGAGATGACAGGATTTCTTCTATCATTTGGACACTTTGAATATGTTTAACACTACCACCCAGTTTCCATCCTAAATGATTGCCTTCTACAGCTTCCCTGTCTCAGGAGGATGATGAGGCTACCAAGGCAATTTCAGTACCATTTTTCTCCTCAACACTTTGTTTCTTCCTCTGAACTACTTCCACTCCTTAACACTGCTACACTACCAGTCAAAAAAAAAAAAAAGAAGAAAAAAACAAAAAAAGTACAGTTCCCTTTTGAATTGCTTCTCCCTAAGAGCACAACTTCTGAATGGGTTGAAGCCTATCTTTGGGTCAAATGGGACAGATCTGCACAGTTGAGGCAGTTCCCTGATATTGAATTTCTCCCCAGAACTGAGCAAAGCTAATGCATCTGTTTGTTACGCACACACTGTGAGTGGACAGAAGTTTAGTTTAAACATGAGGCAACACCACCAAAATTATTTTGCCTCAAAACTGCAGGTTAGAAGGGGAAGGTTGTTTCGCCTTGATGAAGTGTGATGAGCATGCCCCTCAGATGTCATCAACAAAAATATCCTTGCCTCCATGCTGGAGAGTCGAATGTCTTACTAAAGCCCTACCTAATATATTAATACATCAAGGTAGCATTTGCTGGTCTAAGCAATCCTGAAGAGTGATACAGGTCACAGATCAGAGGCCGTACTGGGGGAGCTGCTGTAAGTTCTCCTGTTAAGGTCTGTCTGGGTAAGATTAAGCAACATATGAGCCATATCCCCTGTGCTGCAGAAACACAGCTGACAGAGCTCTGAGAGCTCTTCAGCAAGGAGCAATAGTGAACAATTGAGCATGAGGAAGGCTCTACCAGAGGTGACAATGGAAAGGAGGGGTGCAGTTTTCCATCTCGGAATACTAGAAAGGTTGGAAACTGTCAACTTTGAAAAATGCTCTGGAGTTGACAATGTCCGCATGTATTTGGGCCTTGCTTTCCGACTCAAGGTAATCATCATGGTGGAGCAGTAGCTCGGCAGTGATTCGGGAGGAACACCGCCATCTAGCGCACTTAGAGGAAGTATCCAAACACTGCTCAGAGGCGGGAAAAAAACTCTTGGGGCTGCTTCTGCAGAGGCTGAAAGCATTGGAGAAGGCATGGTATTTTTATGCTATGTAGAGAAGCACTGGTTTATTTTGCCAGTATTCTTCAAGTATGTGGGAAATGGAAAGAAGGAAAAAAAAGAAGAAAATAAATAAAAAGAGTCTGAGATGCAAGTTTTAAGATGCAAGTTTTACTTTGCATTAGCAATTCTCTATAACCTGCAGTCCTAAAGAACAGGTTTCCTTAAGCTTTGCAAATGCAAGCCTGCTCTACACACTGCCCTTGCACCGTCTCCCTCCTCGTCTGTAGTAAGTAGCAGTCAGAAGACAGGTGCACCCTTACTTATTTTGTGTGCCTATTCACACCTAGACTATGCCATGCTCACCAACCCCCATGTGGCATAACTGGACGGCTGTAAGGGAAGCATTTGTCCATGGAAAACGGATACCCACTTTCCTTTGCCTTCCCATCATACCACATAGCAGAAAGCTGCCTCCTGGCAGCTAGACAGCCTCTGCACAACATAGCTGCTGTGGGTCAACGAGTGTGCAATGGTGCCCAGGGAAGAAACAACAGTCCTCAATAGGGATACATAGTTTTGTTCTGGTCAGCTTGTCAGAGATCATTTCTAACCCCCCCATCCTCCATTTGCCTCCTTCTCTGCAGAACAAAGTGACCCAGGTAGATATAGTATGGTATTTTATGTGGTGCTAGAATTTCTGTGATGCACTCTGCTCATTTGTCTTGTTAGTAAACGATTCCTTCCCCCCCAGAAAGGGATGACCTAACAGCTTTCTGTTTTCTAACGTCTTCCCTGGGAGAAGTGATCTCTTCCACTCCATCCGGCTTGTGAAGTAGACAGAAGTTGTTTCAGTGTGGGTCATGACCCCCATGGGGGTCATAGGAGCATTCAAAGGGAATTGTAAAATGTTTATACTAGCCTTCAAATGGCCAATTAGTTTTAATTGTTGGCAGCAGCTGAGAAATTACAGCTGGTTCTTCTGTTCGTGCCCTGGAGCAACAAAGCCACTGCCTGCAGTTAGAGGTAGCTGGTTGTTCCTTGCCTACTGCAAATGTTTTTGGCCACTAGTTATGGCTGTGGAGAAGGGTGGGCAGATAGGAAGACAGACAAGGTTAAAACAGCTGTACTTGGGTGGAAAAAAAAAAGAGATTAAAAGAGAGACAGACTGACTGACTGGGTCAAGTAATAGATTCCTCATCTCTCTTTCTCAGCCCTGATGAAGACCTGATGCAGGAGGGATGGTCTTCTCCCTTGGTGAGCTCTTCTGAAATGATAACTTGATTGTCTTTCTGACTTGATCTTCTGATACAGCTACTGCCATCTAACATCAATGCAAGCTTTCAAGCTTGTTTTCTGTGTCAAGAAATGCACTCAGTTTTGTCCGCACTACATTGGTCAACAGCTATGAGAACGTTTTGCATATTTCTTTCTTTCTGTCAAGGCTGGTAGCACATACTCCTCTGGCGACTGTAGGAACAGGGCTTACTTAGCAAAAGCTGATGAATTAATCTGATCCCTCCACTAGATGGGATGGCAGCACCATAATTTCTAAACACTTACGGTTAAAATGTGAAGTAACAGTATAGCTGGCTCAACATGATCAGTTCCCATGCCAGATACTGCTAGCCAGGGGCTACAAGGGGGAAAAGTGCTTAGTTCCACATCCTCTTCATCAGAAAGAGCACACACAAAACAGAAATGATTCAGTGCCCAAGAGACATAATATAAGGAGGATTGTGGCTGACATCATCCAGCAATCAGGCATCATGGTGTCCCAGCAATCCCTTAGGTCATATTCTAATGTGAGTGTAAGAGGGAGCAAGCAGAGGCTGCGAGCTGTCATTTCTGCAATGTCACTGAATGCACCATGTGTCGTTCGCTGTCCACAGGAAGGGCAGGCAAGCTTACTTGAGGAGGCAGTGGAGAAAGTTAACTTTTTTACAGACCTCTAACCTTAATACTCACACAGTCTTATTACATTGTTATTGTTAGAACAGTAATGTTTGCTATGCCCCTACTTGCAATTCTATTTATCCCATAGTAATGACAACTATTAACCTACAATATTCATTCATAACTTACAATATTCATATTGTTTTGTGCTTTAATTTCACTAGTAGAAGATATAAGTATTATCGCTGCTGCTTCCTCTGTGAGGGGGAAGAAAAGAATTGACCAAGAACTCACAACCAGGCAGTACCTACATGCCCTGATTCTCAACCTCTTGAACAATATTCTGCATTATCAGGATTATTCACGACCATGAGCTTCATAGGAAACTAGACACAGTCCCTTTTGAAAATCTAGATTTTTAGGTTGATATTGCTGCAGACTAGGCATTGATTGTCTTGACTTTAATTTTAAAAGTACATTTAAACTGAAATTAACTGTAAAAATTATTACCTTAGGCACACTAGATCCTTTATTGCGTATTTTTACATTTGAGTTTTGTTTAATCATTTTGCTTCCAATTTTCAAAATGCCAAACATGTCTTTGTTCTGACAAAGTGTAGACAGGCATCACATACTATCACTCCAAACTGGACAGCTGAATAGAAAGCAACAGGAGCTTATGAAATCTGGGGAGGTATAAGGAATAAGTAAGTATTCTGGCAAAACCACGAGTTGATTAGCAGTGAGCTGACTGTATGCTTTGTACTGTAATGCCTGACATTATGTTCCAGAGGTAATGTCCCCAGGAGAGAAACTGAATATTCATAATTCCCTCAAGCTAAAGCCTCAGAGAGGCCATAGAAGCAGTCGGGCAATACTGCAGCAGGGATGTTCAACTAATGCTTTCAGGTTTTTCTTAGTAACCTTGAGGACTTGAATTCTGAAGCGTGGTTTCATGGCAAAAGATGAAAGCTATTCCCAGAGAATCAGGAATTACACTGGGCCCTTCATGTCACATTTGCTTTGAGCTAAGAATCTCTGTTAACTCTATGCTAGTACAGCTTTAAGTTTCACATGCCCTTTACGGTGCACATTGCAGCCATTCTCACTCTGAACAACAGCAGCACCTGGATATAAATACTCTGAAAGCTTTGCCACATTGGTGTGTGGACAATGTAATATTCCCCTTGTTTTGCTGTTATTTCCTGCCCTGCAGTGTGAATTCTGTGAATGTGAAAAAAAAAGTGAATGTGAGGAAAAAAAAAAAAGTATTAGAGGGGGGGAAAAAAAAAAAAAACATCAAAACTTCATCCTCGCAGGACAAGAAAAATATTAGAGTCAGAGCTGCAGGTCCTAGTTCCCAGGACATGCCGTTGATGTGCTGGTTTCACACAGGTTTCAGCAGCATACACGGTAGCAGAAAGTGCTCACGATCATACTATATGGTTCTGCTATGCCTTGAAGCGGCTTCATCTCACTCTGCTACATTAAACTATACTTGCTGCCGGTTCCTAATCATCCTTCTCAGAAGGTCCACAGGTCACCTTTGATGTGTGCTGCTACCCCAGTTATTGCTTCTTGTGATGTGCATGTCTTTCATGCTTTTGGGACTCGTGGCTTTCATGTTTTGCTAGTGTCGGAAGACTTCTGAGGGAAGAGCTTTCTGTTCCCATTGCAGGCCAGCCCCCTCTGGATCAGCTGATAACAACCTTGCCTGTGGTGCACCAGCTCAGACAGATGCTGACCGCCTTGCCTGTTGAAATAGTCTAGTGGTGGTGTTCAGAAGCCATATTCCACAACAAGGGCCTCATTTAGCAGACAGTAACATGCAGATAGTTCCCACCCACAGAGAGCTTACTGCCTAGGGATATGGAAAAATATATCAAGTGGAGGTCAAAGAATAGTAAAGGGCAATAACGCAACGCCAGCCACTCTGCTTTTCATGGGCCTCTTGCCTCAGGGATAACAGTCAACCTTGCCTGCATAGGGCCAGCTGTTTCTTACTACACACTCACACAAGCACACACGTGTGCCACATATAAACAGTCTTTAGCATGCTAGCAAACAGCAAGTGCTAAATTCAATGCAGATGTGATCCAGTCCCTAGATACCGGCAAGCAGCTTCAGACTGGAGGTCCATGCTGCTTAAGAAGATTGGCAAAGCTGGCCTAAAGGGAAGGCTCCAGCTCTTAATCTGGTGGGTCCTTTTAAGTTTTCAATATTCTCCCAATTTAACACATTTCCTCAATCTCCACACAAAAGGGAGACTGACTGTTCAAATATCCATACACTTTGTTTAAACATTGTACCTTTTGGAAAAAAAGTAGGGGAGCAGCTTTTCTGTCCTTGACACAGATTATGTTATGTTCCTCTTGGATGTTTGGAAAATAAAAGTGTGTGGACCTTCAGAGTCTGACAGTCTAGAGGATCCCCATCCTATTCTATACATGTATCTTTTGAAGCCTTTCTAGCTCCCAGATTTCTCCTGCTGCCACTGGATCTGAGTCCCACATTCTCACAGCTGACAACTAAATTAACGTAGGGCTGAGCAGCTGAAACTCATGTGTGACTTACAAGAGACACAATAGAAAGCCTGTTGCAAAGGATCCCACTTGATGGCTTCGTAATGAATAGTGAACCTGGAGAAAATCTTGGTTGCCTTAGCACTCAAAATGAATGTCTGTGGGAAAGGAGCCATCACAAAAGATTTCCTAATCCATAAGTCCGTTCTGAACAAATTCAAGGTCTCACTTGAAATGATATTTCTTCAGTTTCAAAAGACTTGTATGCTGCTTCTGAATTTGCCCTTTTGATTAACTAAGAATTGCATCAGCATCCCCATTATTATTACTAAATAAAACTCTGTTTGAGTTTCAGTCCATAAAGTTTGATCAAATGCGCTTTACTATTGCTTTCTAAACATTTCATCTGGTTAATGGCTAACTAGAAGTATTTTTAATATTTGTACTTTCTAAATTATTCGGGGAGAAGCTACTGATCAGCAGCCAAATGCTGATGTCATTTACCCCAACAAGCAGCCGAATGTTGCTCAACTTGCTCAGGTGCTGCCAGGCTTTGCATGTTCTCCCTCCTTTCTCCCAACAGGTGGCAGCCGCTCGACTCTTTTCTTTTTTTCCTTCTTATTTTTTTTTCCGATTTTAGGTTAAAAAACAGGCAACATGGATAACATCTCCAGGATATTTCTGCCTTGAACAAGAAAGATGTTTGTCCTCCTTGACTTGACCTTTGCTTGTCAGACTAACAGCAATGGGAGAAAGAGACCAATCACCCAAGCCCAAATAGGAGAAATAGGAGTGGGTTTCACATCAGTAGATAAAATAACAGGCACAACTCCACAGTCAGTATGTCGTGAAATAGCTGTCAGAAGGGTCTGAGGATAATGGTCGCAGAGGAAGGAGATACGGCCAGCTGCTCCTCTGCTGTGTCATGTTTTGGGGCCCAACTGCCTCTTGTAAATACCCTGGAAATTCAGAAGAGCTCCAACGAGCTAAAATTACGCCTTGGCACCTCTTGTGCAAACTTTGCAAGGCACTCTTACAGACATTGATTAAGTTTCAACAGCTCCACAAGATAAGAACTGGAAGGTTCTTGTGGATGAGGAAGTGGAGCGCAGTTTTAGTATGAGGTACAAGTATTTGGTGAGGGTCGAGAGCTTTTCATAACAGCATTATACCAGTACACTCCTTACTGTGCCAGCAGTTATACTGGTACAAAGGTGTGTTACACTGGTGTAGACTATTCCCTTTGCCCAACGTGACCACATTATTCTGATAAAAGTACTTTAATATCAATATAGTTCTGGTAATAGGGGAGAGTTTGTACAGCTTTAGTGAACTGGTACAGTTAAAATAGTACAACCTTGGCATATAGATAAGGACCAAGTATCTTATCCAAATATATGGAGCAAGCAAATGACTGATCTGGGAATAGTACACAGCAGTCTTCCTTCCCAGGCAGCTTTTCAGATTGCCTGGGACTATTCTGCTCGCATTTGTTCTCACCAAAGGGTAACACAAAGCATCATTGTTTGTCAAAATGTCATGGTTTAAAAAGAGATGGCCCCCTCTTATTTATAAAACCAACTGAAATAAAACATTGGAAAGTATGTCTTCTTTCCTTCCCCCTTCCAGTGATACCTGTCACTTTTGTGTATGCTTCTGGAGGACTGAATTCCCTAATGAATAGTGCTTTAGAAAGGTCTGCTAAAATACAGATATTTGCGGAGAATTGCTTGTTATATATATTTATATATATATATATTTTTCCCAGCGTCCATCCTAGATGGATGGTATTAAAATTTTATTCAAAAATCAACGCATCCAGCTCTTGGGCATAGTATGATGGCAGTCTAATAGCATATGTCTATTTACCTTGGAATTTAATGCCGGTATTGTTTACCATAATATGAGAATTGGCTCCCTCCAAAGAGGCTTCCTGAAGCCTCAGATGCCTCAGACTTCCCCAACCTGTGGGAGTATCCCGGAACGGAGGGACTAAGGACAGGCTGACAAGGGGCAGCGTAGTCCTCAACATGAGGAGTCTGATGGAGCCAGTAAGGGGCAGGGAGAGACTCCTGGCAGAGCTGTGAATGTGGCACGAGTTGTCCTCTTCAGGCATCGCACAAAGACCTGTCCTTTTACTCACCACCAAAGATCTTTAAGGGTAACACGTGCTAGCTATGGAGCTTCTCCTCCATCCTTCCTTCTCTCCCTTTCAGCCCTGCAAGCAGAATCACAGAGTGAGCCTCAAAAGCACTGGGGAGGTGAGGGTCACCTTAGTGGTACCAAAGGCAGGCTCAGACTGATCTTAAACTGAGCCAGACTGCAAAATTCAGGCCAGTCACAAAGTCCAAATTAAATATTTCAAAGTTTTGAATATTTTTTTCCCTTTAAAACTCCCATTCTGCTAATTTGGTACTTCAGGACAAAAATTAATTTTGAATTATCTGGATTCCCCTTGGGAAGGAAATTCTGCTTTTCAATGAGCTGGAAGTGATGTATCTTAAAATTCCCAGGCAACAATCTTATATTGGTATTTTTAATTCTGAGGACCATTCCCATGAGTTCCTAGTATTCTTAAAGTAGGTCAAATTTTGAACACAAAAACCTTAAGAGTTATGCCCCTTTCATCTTTTCTTAGGAGCAATAAGCCTTTTTGGTATTATTGCTGGCTTAAATATTAAACGGGAAGCAAATTACATTTCCAGTCATTAAAGCACAATAGAGCAGCTCTATTGTCTGAAACAGAGCAATATCAGGTCAGATGATTGTCACCAAAGATTCAAAAAATGAAGTCACTTTGGAAGAATGCAATAAATTAGACTTTCTATGCTTTTAGGAGGAGTTCTGCCTGATGAGGGATTACTTCTTCATTGCTGCCAATGAAGGAAATTTAGACCTCAAAACCTGGACTCAGTAAATAAGTGTCTACTATTTGATATTTGCATGCACAGTTACTGCAAGGACACAAGCCGTTTTAATGTTGCTCTCTGTTTACAAGATCCCAGACTTACAAATTTGTCTCCTGTGTGACCAGGCAGCTTGTTTTCGAGATCTGTTTTAAATGACTTACTTTGTAAATAGGGGCATTTGCTTGTAACTCCATTGGCCTGAAAGGAAATGGACTCTATGGGAGCTTGAGGCCTGAGGAGCTACAAAATGGCCCTTCATGAGACCCCTTGTCTGACTGAACTCCTGCATAGAAATGTAAGGCTAGAGAAACCTGCGAGGTCATCTTTGAGGCAACAGGCATCTGCAATACCTCACAGTTTTGGCAACCAGCACCTGGTAGCCTCCCGACAGGGGTATCCTGGCTGTATTTTGTATTCCCAGTTAAGCCTGCTAAAATTGAGGATTGTGGAAGATTTAGAATCTTTAAACCAGTCCTCCAAGGGCACCGTTACAGCGCTCAACCCTAAAAAGCTTTCCCCAGTATCTATACTAAAATGCTGCTGCAAATTAAAGCTGCTAGTTTATGTCCTGACCCAGTGGATTTGGAGGACAATTTATTATCTTCTTTTGCAGTAATTTTCCTTACTGCAAGAACTTTCTAATGTTCCCCCCTGCCGACCACTTCCCTATTTCACACTAAACATACCCAATTCCTTTGTCCTTTTTTTTTTTTTCTTTCATAGTTGTTTTCCTCTTACTGTAGCCACTTCAAATCATTTTGTGTCTGATCTTCAGAATCCTTTCTAAATGCAGTGTCCAAAACTGAACACGGTATTCCAGCTGAGGCCTCGCTGGCACCGAGTCTAGAAGAAATATTTCTTCCTGTGCTTAAATTAAATATGAACCTGCTGTTTGTATACCCTAGAATGAGATTTGCCCTTTTTGCCTTTACTTTGTATTCCACTTACAATCTGGCCTGACCTCTTGGATCCTTTTCTATAGAACACCTGCCTTCATAGTTACTAATTGCAAAGTACGGTATGGAAATAGAAATCAACTGTAGATATACTGAGAGAGGAATAACTATTAAATTATTATTAAGTAATTTGATAATTATTAAATTATTAAATTTCAGACTGTTGTCTGAATCACATCTTAATTTCAAAACACTCTAATCGTCCTCTGAGAGGCTTGTAACCTTTTTCTGTGCATGATTTCTAACTGTGTATTTTAAAAGTTGACTCTCCATCTCACAGTCATGACTGA
>NW_010578515.1:91262-154124 GCF_000705375.1 Tinamus guttatus | reverse complement strand
GCCTCGCGCTGCGGGTTGCGCGCGGCACTTTCTCCCTGAAGAACACAAAGTTTCCAAGGCGGCGGCGCTGCCGCAGAGTTGGCGCCTTCTCCCTCCTTCCCTCCCCCGCTCTCGTCGGCCGCTCGGAAAAGTTGCCGGCGCCTCTGGTGATCCTGCCCGGGCGCAAGGTGTCCGGCGGGGCTCGGGCCAGGGAGGAGCTCACCGTCCCGGCGGCACCCAGGGGCTCCTGTGGCCTTCCCGAGCCCTCTACATAGGGAAGCGCTCCTGCGGGACGGCGCCAAGGAACTCGGTGGTCGTTGCAGAAAAGGGGCTGTAAAACTCTCGTCGCCTGTCGTGTTATCCAGGCTCTCTATGTGGCTGATCAAGTCTTTGATTTCTGAGGTTAAGCCCCTCTCGT
The DNA here is from genome assembly GCF_000705375.1 of Tinamus guttatus. Next base: position 153,727 of record NW_010578515.1, on the reverse strand, counting down.
CAGCGCTTGTGCAACAGCAAGCAGGATGTTGGAGGGAAAACAAGAATTGCAGTCTAGTAAAACGAAACGATAGAAAAATCACCAAGCGGGGTTTTTGTTCAAAGGAATTGCTGTAGGAGGAAAAAGTATCTCTACAGGAAATACTATTATTTACAGTCCTGAAATCTGTGCCCTTTCTCGGCTCTCTCTGACTGGCTGGGGTGTACTCTCATGTGGAATTTGTGCCTTCGAAATTAAGAGGCTATCTGTGAATCCTAGGGTGCTTGGCAAGCAAGAGTAACTTAAGACAGTAGTAGATGTGCATGGTAGGAAAGTAGAGGTTATCCATCTCTTAAGAGACATAAAAAGCTTGGGGCAAGAGCTTGCTAGCAGCTGCGCTGCTTTTGGTGGGCACTAGGAATACACAGCACTGGAGTGGATTGGAAAGATCCTTCAGGGGCTCACCCGCGTGGACAACGCAGTATTTGTAAAGCTGCAGTTTTCTGTGGGGAAATTCTAGTTTTACCAGGGTGGGGGGGAGAGAGGGGAAGGGAGATTTTTCTGACTAGAAAATTGAATTGCTGGTTTATGGCAACCTGTTTGGAAGGCTTCTGTCAATTCTCCTTTCTGATCCCAGGGAGGAAGAAAACTCGGTTAATGAAATCTTCCTTGAGAGAGAGAGATGCTTCTTTCTTTTAAGACTTGCTGGGAATTTTTGTTGTGTGAAGAATGTGAGGGCTTTGCTTTTTATTCAGAAATACATCTGAACTTTTTTTTTTCTTTTTTTTTCTTTTTTTTTCCCATTAGGATGAAAATTCCAGTATGTGGCTAGCCCTGCTTAAAACTTGAAAACTTGGATCCCTGGCTTGTACAAACTGGCTAGCTTCTTTGTGTTTACTCCGCAGAGGATTTGGCCCTAGCTAATAAGTGGTTCACCCAAGGTCACGCAATAAGATGATTTTTCAAGCTGGGAACCAATTTGAGAGCTGTTTTTATTCTGTTGCATCTCTTGAATATATCTACATTTATATAAATATATGTAAGTTACAGTGTTTTAAAGTAAACTTCAAGACATGTAAGATATTTTTCTTAGACAAGCTGGATTAGTAAGAGCTGGAATCCATGAAACTGTCTGATTGCAACTTTTCTTGAAAATCATGTTCTGAAAAATCTATTCAATTGTGGCCTTAGTAGAAAAGAGAGTAAATATGTTGTAATTAGTGCATAGGTGATGCTGACTAGTGAGTGAGAGAGACCTGAAAAACTGCTTTTGTTATTTAAACCTTTCTTTCAAAGTACAAAAGCATTTGATTGGCACTTCACTGATTTAATAGTCCATTTGTAATGCAGGAAGAACATTACAGAAGATTTTAGCATTATTTTAAATCTAATCATTTAATCTGTAGGTGTAAAAAAAAAAAAAAAGTCCCTGATTTTTAGGAGAAAACTTTCTGATAGCGTGTAGAATCTGTTACAAGTCTGTTGATAAAGATGTAGATGTCTTGTATCTTTAAAAAATGGTTTATATTCTTAAAATGAATTTGAGTTCTTGTTTGTTTTAGCCCAAAATAATAATAATATAAAACCCAACACTTTGTGGCCAAGGATTTCTCGGTTGCTTTTTCCATATTGCAGAGCAGAATCCAAAGGCCCCTGCTTTAAAAGCTAGTGTTGAAACATCCCCCCCACCCCTCGCTGTGTTGCAGAGTTCAGTCTGCTGCTGTGATGCTGGGCACTTCAGGTGCCATGCAGTGCGGGATGTACATGCTACCAGCTAGCTCATTCAATATTCTGATTTTAGAGAGTGCCTTTCATCTGTGCTTGCATAAAGCTTCTTTGTAAAGGCTGATACTGCTTCTGCTATACATGGGTAACATATGAAGGCAGAAATTTGAAACAGGACCCCACCGTGTTACTATGAAAAAGGGGGAAAGAGATTTGGTTAAAGTTCAGAGCCTTCCGAGTGTTTTGGGGGTGTCTTCATTGCAAAAATGTTACACACTGCGAAGAACCCAAACGGAGCAGGGCTCAAATGTCTTCCCAGTGTCAAGAGCAGCGAGTGACAGGGTTTAAGCAGGCCACCCGCCTCCCAGCCGCAGCTGCACTCCTGGCTCCACTGCCCCATCCCTCCCACGCACGCACTGGCCTGTTGTTGCTTTGGAAATACAGCAGGAACTGGGTAGTTGAGACCGGTGACTCGGAGAGCCACTCATGAAATTAATGCAGTGGGTAAATTAGTGAGTACGTATGCAGGCAGATTTTAAAAAAGAGAATCAAAGATGCTGTGTCATACTGTGTGCTGTGCACAGTTATTTCAAACAATGCAGTTTAATTGTCTCTGTATTAATTTAGCATTCTGGAAAATACTTTGAATGCTTTAGGAGTAAAGCCTGAAAAAACCCAGTGTGGTGTTATCCTGCCTATTTAAAACTTTCAGGGGAGTTGTGGTTTCAGTTCTTCAATGAGGAGTTTTAATTTGGGGTCAGGAATTAACCCATAGCACCTATTTGATGGCAGGGGCCATATAGCATGCCCCAGGTTATACCTTAGCCCTGGCACGCTGGCCTTTGCTGTATATTGGTTGCTCGACTGAGGTAAACAGGATTTGAGCCTTGCTGTGTAACTCTGGGGAAAATCTGGTGCCCCCAAAGCTTTCAGTTTCCAACTCATTATTAGAAAAATGTCCTTTCTGTTTGTTTATTTTTCACAGGACCTCAGTGTTGTTTAATATAGTTTGCTATGTGTAGCTGTAAATCTCCTTAAGTGAGGTGGGATTTCAGACTTGTGGGCCGTTCCCAGATGATCACATGTGCATCACGGAGGAAAAGGCTGTCCCCTAGCCAAGTGGACACAGAACTTGCAATGTTTAGCTCATTAAGATTCCAGAGTGACTGCAAATATTAATGTAGAAGATGCTATGGGGAAAAATAATTATTTTTAATTTGTTCAGAGTGCCAAATTAAGTAAGCAAAATTCATCTGCAACTGTATACATAGTAGCCCAAGTAATTTTACCAGTTTAAGCTTTGAAGAGGCTAGCTGCTGGGGAAAGAGGGCAGAAATCTTTACAGTATTTTTTAAAAAAAATCGTATAGTGTCCGAGACTGGCAGCTTTCAGTAAACTTTGTTTGTTTACCTTTCTTCCATAGTCATGCTGACCCTTGATCTTGGGTATCAGAGCAACACAAACAAAACTGCATTCAGTTCTTTAATTTTCATGAGCAATATATAATGGGATGAATCATGGGATGTTTCTGAAACAAAAGGAAAGAGCCACTAAGGTTTTCAGAACTGGGGCGATTTTTGGAGTCTCTGCAGTGCTTTGTAGAGTCGCACAGTTTTGTGACCTGAGCAGAGTGAGCAGAACAAAAAAGGAAATTCGGGTTGTGGATGTTTTTGCCTTTACCAATATTAGTAAATCTCAGATTCTACTCTGTTTTTTCCCAGGTATTCATGAAGGTTGTCTCAAGATATACCAAAATACATCCCCTTGTGATCAGAATTTCTCATAAATTCTAGGAAAAATGCCAAGTCTGTTTCTTTAATATAAAGCAAAACGTAATTCTTCAGTTTTCTTTACTTTTGTCATCAAATAAGGGGTCCAGCTCACTTATTGCTTGTTACATTTTCCAGTAAAGCATACTAAAGACTGGGTACTTGTTTATTATTTCTGGTTCCTGCCTGACCTGGGATTCTGTAAGGTCTCTGCTCTGCTACAAATTCCGTGTTTGGCTTTGGGAAAATTACTGAGTCTTTGTTCCCATCTGTATAATGAGGATAAAAGCTCTTATTGCAAATATTTTGCAAAGATGTGTACGTGCAGAGTTCTTAAATGCCGTTGTTACGGTTATATACAGTAGCTCATGTAATAATTTCAAATAGCAGGAGCCAATTATTCCATTTTTTCGTTGGTGTGACAATAAACAGGAATGCTAGTAACTTTGTAACTTTGGTTTACTTTTTTTTGTGTTTACATCAGAAAACAACGTGGCTTAGACATGAATTTCCTCTTTGAAATAACTGAGGTGACATCAGTGGAATTATACAGGAATGATTTTGGCATTGCTATTGCTGCAAGACGAAGTGCCGCGCGAGCGCTTTGGCCTCGTACAAAGGGAGCTGTATTAGTAGTACAGTAGTTCAAAGCCTCTTTTGAATTGTAGTGTCCTCTTTGCTGCTTTATGTTTGCAGCTACCAAGTGCGAAAGTTCCCCGAAGAATTTACGGGATTTGAAAATGTGGATGTCTCGCACCTAGTACTAATTATACAAATTATTTAATCCCCCATACGATCTTTTACTTATCCACTAGACTAAAGCTTAAAAACTTCAAACGCTCCAAGTATGTGTGACAAACCACAGTCAGAACTGCAGGGGGAAAAAATCCAGCCATCTAGACTGCTTTTCTTGTACATAGCACTTTATATTTACAGGCACTATAAATACTGATCTTCACAGCACCTTTGTATGGTATTTACCCACAAAAAGAAGGCAGAAAATACCCACTGTTTCAAAAAATTGATGTTTACTTTGTATTTTCAGAGGTGCCTATTGAGATCCTTGATTTCTACTCCCACTGCTTCCTGCACTGATACTAGTTGGAAGTTGTCATGAGTGAGCATCATTGAAAATTGTTCAAACTACCTCAAGTTAGATTCATAACACTCCCCCAAAATACACACAACTTATGACTTTTCACCATGGAACACGAGGCAAGTTCTTTGAAATAGATCTGGGTCAGCTAGAGTCTGGTGTTCAGGCTGCTAGAAAAGTTGTTCTTAAGTATTTTTAAGGGTAATAAACTTACATGAAGGATTGAAATCGCAGGTGCTGCTGTTCTGCAGCAGAAGTAATATTTGTTTTGTTAAGCAATTTCCTGTTCTACATCTGTTTAAAAATCTCCAGTATTATTTTTTTAGATTGGAATTTAAAGGTTGGGCCCGGTTGCTCTCCAAGCGCTCTCCCGCACGATACAGACACCTAACACGCACCGAGCTCAGGGCAAGGTTTTTGCATCATGCGGCTGGAGAGAAGAGCCCCTATTTATAGCGTTCAGACACTGGCAGGCGCCAGGCTGGTGAGAAACTTTAGTCTCACACATATGAACTGGCTGCTGAGCAGCGTCGTACTGGGTGCTGCAGCCCCTCGGAGCTGGGCACAGAGCCTCAAGGGCTGAGCTCGGGCGCCGCGGTCCGCTCTTCATCCGTTGGCTGGCACTGCCGAGGGGTGTAAGGAGGAAGGCCCTGACAGTGCTGATTGCCAGAATATACTTAGCTGTGGCAGCTTTAGCTATTATTTATAGAAGTGCTAATTATATCAATAGCAATAGTAATATTAATGCTGTTACGTGTCAGAATCTGTGCTTGACAGCATGAACTGGAGGCAGCTACTGTAAAACCGAGCAGCCAGCTTGTGTGCCTTGTCACACCACCAGCACGTGTTTGGGGAAGGGCACGCACCCAGCCTAGTTGCTCAGGGTCTCTCTGCTTTGGTCAGGCTGGGTATATCCCTATGGTCTCTAGATGAGCACTTACAGGGCCAACTGTTGCCCCGAAATGCTGACTGTCTCCAAAGTCAGAAAATCCAGCAAACTCACTCTATGAGCAAAAGCCAAACAGTGGATTCTGGTACAAGGCTGTCATCCTACCAGTGCTGGAGCCCGAAAAGAGTTTCCAAGTTCGGATTCTGACCCTAGCTCTTTTCTGGAATCTGCTCTCTACCACTTCTTGTTTACAAAATAGTTGGTGCAAACTCGCAAAGGTTTCAATACCCGCAGTTACGTGCGGAGTACGTTATAACCAGCCTTAATTGGCATCTTTTAAAGGGCACAAATCACATTACCAAAAAATAAACAAAGCTAAAAGAAAACAAGAGCATATTGAGGCTCATTTTCTGGCTGCTTTTTTAACATTTAAAATGTGCTTGATTTCCTGTCAGAGCTCTTGTTACTTCTGCCTACCTCTTGTGACAGTGTTTTAGACTGACATCCCACAGGAGCTTATGAATCAAGCAGGTTAATGTCTTCATTAAAACTGAATAACAGTTTACTTTGGGAAAAAAACATATTAAATATTTCAGGATATTGAACACCAAACTACTATTAAGCTTTAACTAATGCATTTACTTTGCTGACACTTGCTCTCCAATGGGACGCGTAGCTCAAGTTAATGTCACTGGAAATGATGTTTAAGGCTTCATGAGAAAGGGTTTCCAACCCCTTCTAGATGATTTTACTCTATTTCTATCGCTCTTTACTTGAGAAAAAGTTTTAAATAAGTGATTTCAACAACTCGCAATCCTTACTTTGGAAATGTACTGGGTATAAATGTCTCCTTTAAAGGCTTAAATAACCCATACCATGTCCTAGATATATATGGTACACCGACTAAAGAAAACGACAGTCTGTTGGGCTCTGGACATATAAAGAATGTCCTTAATATATTTTGCCTTTAGGAAGAAAATAAAAAGCTTGTCTCAAACAGGAAAAAACTGGGGTTTTGTCACCTGTGGTTGTAAACTTATCTTAAGGTGTTGTTAACTCAGTGAAAGGGGATCAGTAGAACAGAATGGAGGTGCAACGCAAACAAACCAAGGCTGCTTGGCTGGCAAAGGGTGATATCCTACACTGGCTGCTCTAGCAGCAGGTCCCTCTCCGTGTGTGCCTCTTGCTCTGTGCAGAGCTCGTTTGCAGTGTGCCCTATAGGGCGCAGGGGCACCCCATCAGCAAGGGGAATGGGATTTGTTTGGGTTTCTTTTGTTCATAATGCACTGCAAACAAATTCTGTTGCTGTAATTTGCTTTATCAGATTTCTCTCTCTTTTTTTTTTGGTTCTTTTTTTCTTTCTTTTTATTGGACCTACTGGATTTGGCAGTCATACGTTTTAGAGGTCTAATCAAAACTATGTCAGGCTGTGGTGTGTCATTCTGTCTGGACTCACTGCAACGGTGTCCCCATAAGTGATGCAAGCAAGCACCATTCCTCCACTAGCAAATTTGGACCCATCCATTTGAAGTTTGTTAACTTATCCAAAACCAAAATGGGTTCCAGTTCTGCGCACAAGTAATGCTAGCGTTTTGTTAATATATCCATCATTGGATTGTAATAATCCTGGAACTTTTTTGACATCTCGCTAAGCTCTGCGAACAGGTGATCTGTGAGTAAATCTCCCTGAGGAGTCAAGAACTTTCTTGAATTATTTATAGCTGCTCTAGGAATTCAGTCTTGTGTTGCACACGGGGCTGATTGCACACACAATACCAACTGGATGATGGAGAGTGAAGGAGAGGGTGTGCCTAGTACCTACAGATGTGAATTAGCCTTATGTATATACTGTATCAAAATAATTCCTCCGTAAAGCTTCTGGCTTTAGTGAAGTTAACGCAGTGAAAAAGAAAAGGGCCTGCACAGCTGCAGATGTTGGTTATCACTATAAAGAGATCATTGGCAAAAGTGAATTGCTCAGAGAATTATTTATGCAATGGGCTGAAAGGAAAAAAGTGAGTAACTGAAAGGTGCTGTCGCTTCGTGGTGGTGTTGGAGAACATACTGAGCCCTGTGTGATTCATCAGCTGGCAGTAGTAACTCAGGGTAGTGGGTAAGTAGTGAATGGCTGTGGAATAGGAATTGGTTTTTGTTTTTATTTATAGTTGTATTGGATTTAAGTTCAGCAGAGTAGAAAAAAAGTAATCTGTTTTTAAATAACTGGGGCACTCCACTTTCTGAAGAAACAAATACAAATGATTTCCTTGAATGTATTTGCCATGCACATGTATTTACTACATTGTCATTCTTGCCTTTTACATGGTCATACGTGTCACAGTTTGGAGAATTTTACGTTTGCCTCTTGAAAATCAAATTGTGCTGCCTAATCCTGGCTGTTACATGGAACAGTTTCAGTTGCCACAGTGGCTAACGATGCGTCCTCCTGTGGCGCAAACACACTCTTGGGTTGGCAGTTTGTTTTCTGGAAAGCCCTGTGCATATTTGCTAAGACTTTCCTCGCCATGAATATTGTGGTAAAAGGTAACACCTCAGTCACAGCCTGTAGGCTGGGATGGTCCAGCCTGAGCTAAGGAGACGTCCCTTGGAAATCAGATATTGGGTGTAGATTTTTCCCCCGGAGCATTTCTCCTGTGCCTGTTCCGTGGATAACGTTACCCTGGGCTGCTAATCCAGCAGTCCCGCGCCTGGAAGGCCCCATAACCTGGTCTTTGAGAAAACAATTGGAATTAGTATTAATCCGTCTAGCAGTCACGTTATTTGTGTGTGTGTTCCAACAGGAACTAGGAGCCTTGGATGAGACCGCCAGGGCTGCATGTACAAACTGCTGAGCACTGTCTCGGGAAGCGTAGAGTTAAATGGGCAAGCCAAGCGTAAGGTGAGGGAAACAAAATATTATTATTCTCACTATAGTGACTGCAAACTAAGACAAAGAAAGAGTTCGTGACTCCATCAGGATAATCTGGGGAAAGGAAAGAGAGGTTTTCAGAGGCAACTAACTCCCACTAAAGAAAGCATGGGAGTGATGTGCCAACCTGCCATTTGTGCCTTTGAAAATTTCCCCAGGGAGTCTATTGTAGAGCCAAGTACTGAACTCTGATCTTCAGTCCCCCCACCAGACAACCCTTCCTTTCTGCTCTAAGTGTTTTTAATTGAAAAATACCATCCGAACAGTGTCTGCAAAGAATTACTTTTCCTCAGAATCTCTGAAAGAAAAGCAAAATGATGTGCCGCAGCAGTAAATTAGCCAGTGATCAAAATAAAAACCACAGTCTTGTTACAAAAACCAGAACTGGTGGGTAAATATTGTGAATTTATTGCACCACTGAAAAATATCAACTTTGGTAAATGTTAATAGTTTGCAGAACTAAAGAAACTAAAAAAAATACATATATTAAACCATGAAATCTCTCCTATACTTTTCTCCTATACTTTTCATGCAAAAGCTACAAATTGTTTTTAAAAGATCAAGTAGCAAGTTCACCCCTTTCATTTCTTCAGGCACTATTTATATCTGTGTTGGTGTTTGTTTCAGAGAAGAGAATAAAACTGAAGCCCAAATGATAGTGTCTGACTCACCCCAAATAGTAATAGCACTTTTCCTTTTTTAAAGGAATTATCCTGTTCTAAAGAGCTGCACATGCCTTAACCAGCACATTATCATAACTTCCCGAGGAGGTAGATGCTCTTCCCATTTTACACTTTGGGAAACAATGGCAAGGCTCAAGGTTATCCAAGTCCAGGGAAATTTTGAGAGTTGGATTACCCTGCTGGAGTGACCCATGTTCAGGCCACTCCAACATGTCCCCTAATAACAGTTTACAAGCATGGGCCATCTGTGTGGATGAGATCAGAACTAAGGAAGTCTAGAGTTGCCAAAAGAATTTTAGCAAGCAGAATTGTAAAACTGCAAAGAAATTCTGCAGCACCAACAAAGCAAGCTGAGAGGAATGTTCCCACTGAGCTCTTTTTGACAATTTTAATTGGACTTGCTGTTCTCCTGAAAGCTTAAGGGTTCGTTCTTCCTTTGTACACCCAGTTGTTACCAAAAGTATTGTAAATTGGTGTTTGTTATAGCATTCTCCTATTTTGCAAAAGTGAGAACGAGATACTGCTTCTACTGCATCTCTCTGAACACTGGTAGGGTAGTGACCTCCTTGGTCTGGCTGCATCACGTGGGCCTAAGGGCACATACAAAAGCACACAAACCAAAAAATCCCAGGCATCTGTCTGCTCCTGGCCCACAGTGCTGAGCACCTGTGGACTTCCAAGGTCTGATGGGGTCATTCCCTAGGTATTTCTGCTTTTATTTGTTTTCTGAGGTACGTCCCCAGAGCAAGTAAGTAGAAACGATGGGCTTTTCAAGAGCTCTCAGCATCAGTCCAACTCTTCTCCCTTTGAAGACAACAGGGCCTTTACTGGAGCTGGAATTAAGCCAACTCTGAGCATTCTCAAAAATTCCCCTCCCATATAGATTCTCTCTCCCCAGAGAATCTATAATCTAACTGAAACTATTAATTGATTAATAATGAAGTTGATCTGTGGAGATTATTCTTTAGTTTGAAAGAAGAACAGCTTTTTTTTTTTTTTCTGAACAGAAGGTCTCTCTGGGTTTTGTTTTGGTTACTATGGGTTAAGTTCTATTAGGGTTTCTCCCGGTTTGTTTTATTAGAAAATGGTATTTATTTGACTGCGGTATGCTACCTAAAATTGTTATAATTTGTTTCTTTATTTCCATAAACATTGCCGTGTTTGTTTTGGATGGTTGGTTACTTAAAAAGAAGAAAAAGCAAAGTAAGCTTAAAAATATACTGGTTATCTACCATATCTAATTTTCTCTTTTAAGCAGTGTATATAATTTTTCTGTAACACTGTTTTAAAAAAATAAATAAATAAAAGGAAAGACACTAAAATCTATTTTCAGGATGGCATATCAGACCACACGCACTTATTGGGGTAGAGTAGATTTGTTATTTTGGGCAGAACTGTGGAACTTATGAGAAGCTTTCTTTTTTTATACAAAGTTAGTTCAGAGTAGATTAAAGTTTATTTCAAACTCAGCATATTTGACCTCAAGCATCATAAGAGTCATGTAGAATTGGCTCATGCTATTAAATTCCTACAGCGAACTCCATAATAATGATTAATTTCTTTCATAAACTCTCTTCATAATTAATACAGGTTTCATTGTGGGCACTGCTATTCTCATATTGATTATCTCTACAATTTAGATTGGACTTGTAAAATGATGTCTTTGTTTACTCTGATGACCAGGCATTTATTTTATTTGGATAACTCTCCTCATTTGTGAGCTGAACTGGGGATATTGCTACCATAGAAATTGCAGACATTTCAGAGCTGTTGCATGCAAGAGCAGGGATGATTTTTTGGCACCTGAGATTAATAATACTTTGGTGTTCTCTGATGCCCCTCATCTGAGAACCTGAGTTCTTTATGAACATCAATTAATTAAGCCCAAAGACACCCTCCTGAATTAGGGGAGTGTTAGTAGCTTCTTGTACTGATGGATAAACTAAGATTTAGAGATGTTGATTGACTTATTCAAAGTCGTCTGGCAAATTGTTATGGGTATAACACTGATTTCTTGATTCGCAGTCTTGTCTTTCACTTGGTAGGACTTTCTTCTCTGCAATATTTTTGATGTGGCACAGTTGCTTTTGGCAAAATAGGCTTTTTTAAAGGTTATAATAACTGGGGATATTTTAGTTGCCTGAGCAAGTAGGGACCTTTGTTGTTGTTGTTCCTTTACAAAAGTAATTTAACTTTATTTCTGGGATCTTTTCATAAGTTGTAGTTAGCATCAGTCAACTTTTAAGAGTCTAATAATCTCTTCTGGAAAGACGAAGATTCTCACATTTCTGACAGAGCTCAGGAGAAGCGGCTTGGGGAAAAAAACAGGAACTAATGCATGCCAAGACTGAGAGCTGAGGATATTGCAGGAGAAGAGCCACAGAACAGATCTTGTAACTGCACTCCACACTTCATACAAGGTTGCGCGATAGGTGAGACGCCTTCTTAGTCTTGTGTGCTAACAACAAAAATGCACCTGGACACTGCATGCCAACAAAATCCTCGTGCAATTCCAGGGCTCAGAGGTTTTGAGGACACCGGAGCTGGTTTAGTTCTGTTGCCCAACTCTTCCAGGGTCCTGAGCCCCGTGTGAGCTGCTTGTTTTGTTAATGTCCGAGCTTGCCACGGGAAGCTGCCGTGTATTGCAGGAGGCCTTGGAGCCAAGCGGGAATTACAGTCTCGGAGCTGACTGCAGCCATCGTGCTATTGCCAAATCTGCAGGGAGGGAGGGGGAGATGGGGATGTAGCATGCAGCACGTATAGCGTTATTAGTACTTGCAGCACAACATCCCCCCTGCCTGAGGACAGTAAGTGCAACTAAGGACATAGTAGAATTTACAAGAGTACCTCACATGTTGAGATGCTTTATAGTCCCCCCTGTGAATAGTGTAGCAAAAACCATATGTGAAATATAAATACACTGGGACTTAAAAATGGAGCTGCATTCCAGCCTTTTAAGTTAATTTTATAACATTGTACAACCCAGGGCTTAATGTGTGTTGTAGCTAAAGAATAGCGCTGAATAGCGCTGAGCTTAGTAAATGCAGTAGGTCCTGGAGACGCCAGAGGGTCCAATGGAAGATGGCAACGGCAAACAAGAAGATGGTGGAAATAGCACATTTTAGTGAAAGAAAGAATCCAGTTTGAACCAACTGGCTGTTTGCTTCCTTCAGTCGAAATGCAACAATGAACTCCTGTTGTCATGCTGAGTCAGTTGGCAGTGACTCATTTTATCAGTCTCAAAATTGTCCGGCATTTCATCAGATCGGCATTACACAATGGTTTTTTTTCCTTCTCCCCTTCCCCCCCCCCCTTTTTCCCAATACACACAGAATATTAATAGGCACATATATCATCTGACATTAACATGTTTCCTCATTAACTTTTACTTTTTAAATTATGAGATTAGTAATCGTACAACTTCCCAAAGAGGGAAATAGAGCAATCTCAAATCCAACTTGAAATTACGAAGCACAAACTTTCTTAGTTCTGCTCGTCTCTCAGTTAAAAATAAGTTAAAGCCTTTTGTTATTTTCCACAGGATATTGGCATAGCTAACATATGCTCACAATTGTTCAGCTGAGGTATGTGCTCTCTGTTGGGTGTGGAGAGAAAATTTGTATGTGGAAACAGCAGCCAACATATCAGAGTGATTTTTTCCCCCCAGCATGACTTTTTTGGTAATTTCTGCAAAAGCATTTTGCAGAAAACATTCAAATGCAGTATTTTGTTCATTGAAACATTACACACACGCAATGCGATTTACTTTTTGGGCATATTTATTCCTTAGACAGAGAAAGGCACATGTTGTCTAAAATGCAAAGCATGTGATTAAAACACATGGACTTTATAGTCTGGGAAGTTAGGTGTATGAAGTGTTTATATCTAACTCTGCATATCAGTAGACTTTTGCCAGATTCTTTGATTTTAGCACCTTCACTGCTACATAGCTTATTCATTTTGCTTTGATTGAAACTAAAAACATGGTTTAAGTGATGCTGAGCTGGCTGGACAGCATGCGTCTGTTATAAAAACTAGAATATCTGAACTCAGCCATCTTGTCTGTTCTGTCTTAGTACCTGTGTTTTCCAGCAGCATGATCGAATTAATTGTGATCATTCAAATCCAGTTTGTAATGACAAATTTAGGGCAAAAAAAGTGGATCTACTGTTTTTAATCTTAGAAGACATTTGAGGTATCTGGAATTTGTGCATTCCTGTCCCAGTCTCTATCTACATCCTATTCTGGGTTTAATCCCATCCATTTGTGTTTGGAATTGGTCCTGGTGACTATGAAATGGAAAGCTTCCAAGAGCCTTTGAATAATTTTAATTTTGTTCTTCAGTGGTTCTAGTTCTTTGTTGTTAATTAGATCAAACCACATTTCCACTGAGGCTGTAACAGTAGTGTCATCAGCCTGTAATCTGTCAAGTCCCTCTGAAACCTCCTTCAACTGCTTTTGTAAATTTAGTACCTCTCAGTAAAGTTCCTTGCAGAGTAAAATGTGTGCTATTTTTTGATCAAAGTCCTCCTTGTTCTCAGTGCAAATTTCAACATACTTGTTGATGCAAATGCAGAGGCACATGTTCCTGAGAGTGACACTAAGTGTCACTGGGACTCAGGGACAGCAACCTCTCTTTTTCCCTCAGGTTAGCCAGACTAAGAGTGAGGGCAAAGTGACTTTTTTTTTCCTCCTTTTTTTTTTTTTTTTTTAATTCTAGAGTGCAATTTTAGGCAAATTAGTTGCTTGTGGATGCTTGTGGCCATTAAGAGGCCATCTGTCATGTTCAGCTAGCCATCCTGCACGAATATCACTGTGCAATGCTGTTTTCTTTTTTTTTTTCCTCTTTCTTAACTTGGTGATTCTGGTAGTGGACCCTTGAGTTTATATGTCTCTAAAAGAGATGTTTCAATCATGCTGTCAATTGTTTCTTTTGTGTTACATTGAAAGCAATATCATTAAGATAAAAGAAGGTTGCATCTATCTTGTTAAGTAGAGGTTTTCTTTACAGCACAATCAACTGGTAAGCTTATTTTTGGGTCTTCAGGACACAAAGGTGTCTAATGTTGAAGAGCATCTAGGAGATTTGGAACGCAGATTTAAATTGTCGTTGCATGATGATAGTACTAACAACACCTCACTTTAAGGATCATCAGACTCATCAGAGTTCTGCTTCAGTAGTTCCTCTTAAAGGCACATCTCACTTGGAAGTGACTGCAGAAATGAATCGTCTGCAGCATCTGGGATGGATGTGAATCCATCCTATCTTGCTTTAATAGTGACAAAAAAACCCACTCAATGTTAAAGAATTATCTTGAGTTTTGTATTACTTTGGTACATTTACATACTCGCTACTTTCTTTTATCTTTAAGAGAAGTCAAATAGATGAATTTTCTGATGTTTCTTAGCCACTAAGTTTCTGTTTGTAATACTAATACCTCTAATATGAACAGCAGAAAGAGAAACCTCCTCTCTGGATTTAACAGTTAGGATTGAAAAACTGGATGAGGTAGCTGACCTTCCTTGGAACCTTGTTACAGAATAATCAGACCACTTAGGAGCAGTTCCTAGATCCTGAAAATCTCACAAGATTGTGTTCAAATCCTGACCCTGTTATTACTTTCTTTTTAGCATCTAATGACAAATGATTCCATGGAATAGCAGAAACCTTCATTACCCCCTGAGAAATACTGTTTACTTCCTACATAAGTAGGTAGACAAAAGTGTATGTTTTTGCAGTCTTGTACAGGGATCAGAAATCATTGTAGTCTCATTGCTTCCTTTCTAACTTTTAGAATATTTTGATTCTTCATTTGCAGATTGAAGTTGGAGCTCAGTGTCATCATGTTTCCATTGTGTTATTTTCATGTAAATGTTTTTAAGAGGCAGATACTGAAAAAGGAGCACTAACAGAAAAATGCCACTGAATTGTTTCTGTATCTGACAATGTAAATATAGGTATCATGACTCATAGATTCCTGGCCGAAGCGGATATAAATAACAGCAGCAAAATGTACTAACATCTCCCTTAGGACCACTGTGTGTTGGTTGAGAAGTGTTCTACCATAACTTGTGTTGCCTGTCTTCTCATGCTCCTTTCTAGTTTGTTTTCTGATGAATTTATGCCGGCCTCATAACTTGGATTAAATGTATTTATGCATTTGAAGCCTCCTGTAGGTTTGCCTGTCCTTGGCTCCATCTCTTCAATCTCATCTGTGCAAGTTTAGGAAGTGCTGGAGCTGCTGAGGTGTTGGAGGGACCGAGTAGCACCTCTCTAGAAGTCTGTGTTCCTCGGAGACTTTCATTTGGTTAAAAAAAAGAGAAATATGTTTGTTTACTGATATTAGATTATTGCTGCTCATTTTGCCTATATTTGTCACTAGTGCATTTAATCGTCTTCTAGATCTACAAAGCAAAAATGTTTTTTTATTGTTGTTTTTAAAAAACAATTAACAACTTTTCCCAGACATAACAGCAGATACTTATTCTAAGCCTGAAGACTACAGTTACAGCAATTTTCTTTTAGCCCAAGCAATGCTGGCTGAGAGTGTTTTTGGAGTCAAAGGAACTTTAGTTCAAAATCACAACCATGAAGTTAGAGGTGCTTATGGCTTCTCCTAAAACATAGGAGTGCTTCATGGTCATATAATGGTGATAATGGGGTAATTTAAATTACAATCTTTTACTTCCCAGTGTTAGAATCTGCATTTGCTGCAATTTTCAGCATGCTTCCTACTCTTTTATCTATATTTCTGTTGGCTTTTAGTTAGAAAACAAATTGCAAATATCTTCTTTTATTCTTGTAGGGAGCTTTTTTAATGCTCCTTGAGGGGAGTGAGATAACTTTATGCACTTTTCCCTTATTTTATTCCCCATTTTGCCTGTCTGTTCCTTGATGGCTTTCACTCTTCGATCTCTTCCATCAGTTTTAATTGGAATTTTTTTTGTCTTCTCTTGTGATAGAAAGATATTTTCATGTAATCTGTTTCTTTAGGCCCAGTGGTAAAAAGGGCTGTCTTTGGGAATTTGGACATCTATTTTCCATTAAAATGAACAGAATGTAGTGTAAGTACCTTGTAGAGATTTGCACACCTTTGCGCTATGGTGAAGCAAATATTCCTTTTCCTCTAAAAGGGAACTCTTGCTGTAGGTGGGGGTGGATCATCCTGTGCTTTGAGACCTGCAGATAGTGCTGAGAGCCTCTAAGTCAGTTTTTCTGTTTGATTTGTGTTGCGCATAACTTTTCTGGTCTCAGAGGAGTAGCCTATAAAGTAATCTCAAAGAACTTTCACAATCATTAAGTACCTAGCATGAAAAACTCATATAAATTGTTATGTTATGGCTTCTCCAGAAAATGATGTAATTTGCATGATTCATATTTTAAGACAGGGTTCAGACTGAGCTGACTTTTGGCAGGATGGTAAACTGGTGCTTTTTTCCCTGTTGGCTGACTTCTTGTGCTCCAAAATTAAAGCTTTAATTTAAGAGATAAAAAGCTTTTGGCCTGCTTGACTGTGAAGGTTGTAATTAAAGATTGCACTGGATGTGAACTGACACTTGGTTATTTGCAGACAGCCTCCTAATAAGAGAGGTCTTGGATGTTTGAAGCGGAGCGTTGACTCTGAAGACTATTGACAATGATTTAAATGTCAAAACTCTTTATTATTTCACTGCTTTTCAAGAAATAAGGGAAGAAAAGAAATAATCCTGCTATGGAGACCTTGACTGTTGTTGTCAAATTCTGATAACGCTGAGCAACTAAGCAGCCTTTATACTCAAAGAGCAGTTTGCGAGAGTAATGCCCCCAAGATCCTATTCATTATAACCCCCTAACTACCTTTCTCATATCTGCTTTGAAATTGTGAATGACTGTTGATGCTGTCAACTGTAGATGAGCTGGACATGGTGGCTGAACAGCCACTCCTGAATCTCATGAATGCAACGGGGTGCTCCCAACTTCCTTCATGTGTACGCCCATATCTGATAATCTCTCGTGACTTTTTTCTAGTGTGTTACAGTTTTACTACATAAGCTCCCAGGAATTCTGGGTTGAAACTGAACTTTGCCCGCTTGGGTGAGTGCATAGGGTATAGCTTGATACGTATGTGGGAATTCTATTCAACAAGGAAAACAAAATCCCCAAATTATTTTTCTCTCTTGCTTGGTGTTTGGCCCACAAATGGTCCACTGAAACTAATGGAGACTTTCATTTAGCTGAAGTGTTTGCACCTCTGTTTGTGAAAGAGAAAGCTTTAAGGTATATTGACTGTATTTATGTTTCTAACATCTGGGATATCATCGTGGTGTGGTAAAAATAAATGCTGATTCCTTCCCAGGCCACAGCAGAGAGCACTTCAAGTCATATCAGTACTCTGCGTCACAGTGCTCTTTTGCTGGCTTCAGGACAAATCAACAAAAGGAACAGTAGGGCAGCCACATACCGGTTAATATAAAGTTATCTAAATTGTAACTTCAGTTTGTTTTGCTGGTTTTAGTCCTCCCTTTCTATGAAATGGTCTCATAATGTGACCTCTAATTTTGAAACAAAACCAATTAAAAATCAGTTAGTAGTGATTAGTGCAACATTAAAATAGATTCTTTATTTACTCAAAAATCAGGAAATTAAAAGTTCCCCTGGCAAACTTAATTATGCCTAATTGCACAGATATTGCAATGGGGATCTCTCACTACATAATCAGAGACCACCTAGGTAGCAATACCAAGTATTATAGTCCTTGCTATTAAGAGCAAAGAAAGTTAGAGAAAAGGAGCCCATAAAATAGTATTCAAATATGGTAGTTTACAAAATCTGACTGAAAGAGCAACACTGAAGATGATGCAGCTCCTCTCCATTGCATCACTCAAAATATTATGTCACCTTGTCCTGTGTTCTCTGCTCTTGTAATGAAAGACACTATTCTTCAAATAATGGTAAAAGTAAGAGTTGCTTGTCCATAGGATACCCAGTCTCATTTCTGTCAAGTTTACAGGCATATACCTCTAGTAAACTCAACAGATCTTCCCATTTTTGATATATGTGATTTGAAAGGAAGACTTTTATCTCTGTCCTTGTGTAAATAAAACTTGATGCTTCATTTTCAATGAATGCATTTTTTTTTTAATTTTAATTTCTTTGGTTTTAAATAATAGGCTCTTTCCTCTCTTCCCCATAAAATGAATGACAATTAACAATAAAAAATGCTCCTCCAAATTCATCCTTTAAAACTACTCAGCAAACTGTGTTTAGACTATGCAAAAATATTCTCCTTTAGGCTAAAACTAAAGGACTAATTGGAACCAGTCTTGCCTGTTTTTTTTTTTTAAGCCTTAGTAACAAAAAATTATACTTAGAGCAGGATATTTCTTTTCTTTACTGCAGCTACATTAAGGGGGAAGGGATGGTAGTGGTTATTTCTTCTTTAATAGCATCTTTGCATGATGAAAAGTTTCAAAGACTATGACTACTAAATCCTGTCTACCTACATGCATAAGCAATCCCACTGAGATGCTCAATAGATAATTGAGATTTGTGAAAGTGAAACTTTTATGCTTATTTTTGGTGCCATCAGTACGAGTAAACCAGTGACGTCCTTACTAGGGTTTCCAGTGCTTTTGATACAGAGTTTTTGATGCAAGCTTTTTCCAGGAAAAATCTTTTTTTTTTCCCCTCCTCTTTCTGAATAAAGATAACCAAAGGTAACCAAAAGATACCAAAAAAGAACTTCAGTTCCATTTCTATGCTCTGTCATCTTGGGAATGTTTAGTCCATGTAGAACTGAAACCTCATCAGGCATTTTTGCATATAACACACACATATGGCCTAAATACCCCCAAGTCCTCATGATTGATATTTCCTATTGGATGGTACTGGGACTCTAGGAACATATATCTAGAAACACTAAGCAAGGGGACTTAGCAGGAATTTAGGTCATTTGAATCTGGGTCCTATGGTAGAATTTTGTGCTGAGCTGCTTGGAAGTGTGATAAAAAGCCACACAGATTTGCGAGAGTCTAGACTTTTCAGTAACTTCCAGCTCTAGTCTGCTTGGTAAACATATGTTTTTTTCCCCTCACTTAGAATTCATGGAGGGGGATCTTAAATAGGAACTTATAGACAATGCCTATATTTGGGAAAATTAATCGTACATCAGCTGCAAGACTTTCATGGTGAAGTAGTACATGAATGATGGCACGTTGTATTGCTCCTATCAACTCTCTCAACAGTATTGAAAAATTTTGTTACTCTTGTAGTCTTGGTTTAGAAGAAGAAATAATGAAACTAGTTTATCTATTTTTTAAAACAGCATAGAAAAGCTTAAATACACTTAAGAACACATTAGAATTGAAAAATAATCTTATGTTTTTTCAGATAGTTGCATAAAACTCGGTCTACTGAAGATTTAAATGATTGAAGCCCCAATATGGTCCCTCTTTTCTATAGAAGAGGTGTTCTTTGCCCACTTTGTGTATATTCAGTCAAGTAAAATGTTAAAGCATGGAGCAGTGACTTTCAGAATGCTAGCACAAATATTTACCAGGTAGGAGGGATTCATGCTTGTCAGTTGTGAAGATAAACCTGCAAAAAGATGCCCTTTCACTTACAGCCAATACCAATTCAATCACACTCAGACAGTCAAGTAATCCAAAATACTGAATGTGATGCCTTCCTGTTTTTTCCCATTTAATCACATCTTCATCTACTATCAACTTACCTTGTCTATATGTGTGCCACAAACATTGGAGTCGCAGAAGTGTTTTGGTTTATTATTTAAAGAGGGTAAAATTGAACTGATGGCCACCTAGGACTACAGAGTTTTCGCTGTGGCTGATGTCATGTTCATCTGCAATTATTATGACAGAAATCAAATCCTCCTGCATGTTCCCTAATTTACTGGGACAAAAATAGAAATCCTTGATAGTCATCCTAGTTGTCTGGTAGAAGAGAGTGATGGATGAGCATGCTGCCTTGTTTGTTACAATAGCTCCTTTCAGCTTGTAAAACTACTTTCTACAAGTTGTTGTGCCATTTCTGTATCTAAAGGATTTCTGTAGCTGCATCATCTTGTTATAGACGGTAAAAGGGCCACTCAAATTCTGTAGTCGTTCAAACATTGACTGAGCTGCCACATGAGTCTTTATAATAGAATTTGACTGGTAACTTTTGGGATCCATGGCATATACAGTAAAGGGTGCACTGTCCATTGCATCCTCTGCTATGTAATATGATCCTATTCCATTGTCACACCACAGCTTGGATGAGGGTCTTAACGCATTAGCTCAACTGCTAAATTGGTCACAAATTGCCTACTGATGCAAATAATGGCCATATCCCAGCAATATGTAAGCAGACAGGCCGAGCACATACATAGCAGAGGCTGTATATGTAACTACTGATCCTTATGTGTGAAGTAAGTGGAAGAGAATTCAAGGAGTAAAGCTAAAACAAAAGAGATAGGGATAGAGCATGCAGGAATTTGGGGACTCTTTATATGGTTTTTGTTTTTTGAATTATTTTAATTAATTTTGAATTTGAATTTGTTTTTTGTTGAATTACAAAATGGTGTTGTGCTGTGGTATTACTCTTCTGGGACTGGTTTTATTAGGTCTCTCAGACCCTGGAGATGGTGATTGATACATACTGATTGATGAGTCACACCTGTATAAAAAGCATGGATTGGCACTGGTATAGCTATAATATATATATATATATATGTCTAATGCTCACTGTCATAGCGTAGTGCTGTAGCAGCAATATTTACCCAACAGTGCTGGAGTAATATAGCACTACTCTATCTGGCATAGGTTTTGCAGCCTTTGTGCAAAGGGGCCTCAGTGCTGTAAGGAAACGGTTGCCCTGCAAAATATTCCTTTTCCAAAGTGCTGATGGTGTCATCATAAAAGAAAGTGGGCATTTGTGCAGTCATGCTACATATGACTTGGAGGCAGATTTTCACAAATCCACTGAAACTATTGGAGACACACCAGCTCTGCATCTGCTCTGTTATCGAGGACATTCCTGGATTAAAAAAACGTTAGAGAAGCCAGTTCTGGTTCAGCAAGTGAGCCCCAGTCTTGCCAGTCAGCTGGTCTGAGAGCCTCATGCACAGAGGTGGCACAGCCTGAAATTGCGAGTGTGAAAGCCCGACCTGCCCGGGGTCCCGCTGCCGTTCTCAACGGAGTCCGCAGCAAAAACAGGTGGAAGGAGTTACCTCTGAAATGGGAATGGCAGGTGGTTGCTGACAAAGGAAGTTGTGAGGTTTTATTTGTTAATATGTGCAATAGAACTATGGACCAACACTGCTACATTTAAGGAAAGTATTACTTATTTGGAAGTCTGGCAGTAAGAAATGATGGCAGAGATAGAAGAACTGTGGAGAGTCTTTGCATATTGAAAGATGCCAGAAGCAGGCTGTATTTCTCTCCCTCTGTCTTCAGCATCTTCAGCAGCAAATATGCATCCATAACAAGCATTTGTGTGTTTCTTTTACATTTTTGTCGACCCCTGCTGATGTAAATCAAACACACTGTCCTCTTGTTACCTTCAGGTTTAGAAAACCTATTTTTAATCACTTCATACAGGTATCTAATTTGAATCAGCCTGCTAAGCTGCAGGGCTCTTGTGCTTTTTTAATTGGCATCTTTCTCATTATGTTTGAAGAAAGTTGTGTAGACACTGCAGGACATCAATAGGGACAACTGAATCACCAATCCTTTTGGGCTGGCAACATGATAGTGTGATATACCAGGGGAGGGGAGGAGATCTGGCTATGTCATGAAGGGGACCAAGTGGAAGTAATCAGATTCAGACATTGCTTTGAGAGTTTCTAGGTCCTGCTTGTATTCTCTGGAAGAGATCTGCAGCCAAAATTTGCCTGAAATTTCTAACACCACTGTGACAATGTCCTGCTAAATCTTAGAGCCATTTTGGTTGTTGTAAAGCCTGGGAAATGATCTTATACTTAGGATCAGCTGAATTCCTGATCTGTAAGAATCAAAGTTAGGTCCGGTGTCAGTGTTTCTGATTCAGCTGGAAGAACAAGTTGGGTTGCCAAGAACACATCCTGGGCTTCTGGTCATCCCAGGAGTCCCTGTGTGCATCCATAGGGTTGTAATAGGGCAGGCACATGGAGTACACCTAGAATGGTGTGTTGCCCTGAGGATGGGCGGGATATCCAACCAGTTCCTAGAGTTAGTCCTGCTTAAATTTTTCTAGAAATAGTCCTTGCATAATTGCTAAAGGCCAAGTTCTTTTTTTTTTTTTTTTTAAAGGAAGTGGGTCTTAGCTTGGTCACACGATGGTGTGACTCCCCTTCCAGTTGTGGCTGCCTGCAGGGCATGTGTAAACTCACCATGCTCGTGAGTCTGGGGAAAAAAGGAGAGAACAGATCCCTGTAGAATATGTTGTTTGGCAGTGAAGCATATTTCTCCCCTCGCAGTCTGTCATCCTGAATCTTATCATTTACGACAAAGACACTTTCACAGCAATATGAATTCTGGTGGACTGTTTGATTTTTCTTATCTCCCACATACTATTGGAGATCAATGTGTTCTTGGGGCTCTGCAGCTCCCTGGAAGAATCGGGGGCACCTGGTGAGTCAAACACCAGAATTTTCCACCCACTTTAAGGAGGCAGTCGTCATTTTGTTCTTTTCAAGGCTTTGCTGGAAGAGTTGTGCTCCTTCACGTCCCTAGTGACAGTTGCCGATGATTAATGTCCATGGCATATCCAAATTCTGATGTCTCTATCGAATGATGGCTACACTTCTGGGCACATGGTATGAGTTTGCTTGCATGTTGGCTTGTATGGCCAAGCATATGCTAGACATGTGACTGAGTTGCTGATTTTCCCGTCATCACATGACAGGTGTAGGGCAAGACCTGTGGGAAAACTAAGAACAGTCAGCAGTTACTCATATGCATTTGTATTCCTGCTAGTGAGCCAAGCATGTTGCCATCAATCTGCCCCCATAATGGCGAGACTACAGGCCCGTGGGAACACTGGGTAGTTCCGATACTTGCAAGCCCTCATCCAGCATTTTAAGTCAAGTAAATGGGCTAGAGTTTGGTCATCCCCAGTATAAAGCATTAGCTTCGGAATTCTCTTTCCAGTTTGCTAGTTGCTGATTAAGGAGATCTGCAAACCTAAATTCTACATTAGCGGCCTCATTTTCAGAAGCGCCCAGCATTTTTTTGTGTCTTCCAGTAGAACTGTTGTTCCTCACCACTTCTAAATTTTAGCCTACAATTATTTAGGAACAGACATCTACAATCATACAGACGCCATATTGATTTCAGTTTCTGTTAACCATATGCCATAAAAACTGAGAGAAAAACAGCTGTATCCTTGTTAAGGTGGGAAGAGCAGTTCTGTAGCCCTTGAGACATAAGGCTAAATTATCCGACGACTGAGGCCCCACTAGAAGGGCAGATAGGTTTTGTGATCATCAGCTTACGGCAATTTCTATATACAGCCCTGTAGATAATGCATTTTGATTCCTTGCTATCTTTCCTCTTTTGCCATCGTTTATGCCTTTGTAAAACATTATTAAAACAGGATTTTCCATTCACCTGCTCCAATTACAATGCTTTACACTTTTTCTGTATGGTTTAAATATCCTGAATGACTTAGACAACAGAATCAGGCCCTTGAGGTGTCTTAGGCTCAAAAATGAAGTTACCTGTCCTGTCTTACATGCAGCAAGTGGCATACTAACTTGTGACTCCTAAGTCAATCTAAGACTCCTCTCCTGGTTGGGCTGAGATCCTCACAGAGATCACAAAGAAAGTGCTAGGTGACCAACAGCCTATCCTGGGCCATTCATCTATGGTCCAAACTTTCCCCAGCGATTCTTTAGAGCTGTGAGGATAAGAAATGGGGTAGGTTTGGTTCCCTTTTAAAAGACTCACTGGTTACAAACTTCTTGCTCGCATCATACCTTGAGGAGTTTGCCATTCAGGTCGGATAAGTATTTGAATTTTATAAATGTTGAACTGAGTTGGATTCAGTTCTGATTGAGGGTCAATACTTCCTATACAAAGTTCATACTTGCATTCTGATAATCTTAGAATTTGGAAGGTTTGGTTTTGGTTCTACAGTTCTGCATATATCCAATCTTCTTGCAGCTTAGGTTTGCTTTGGGTTCCTGTAAAGATATATTTCTAAGTATTTTCATAACTGGATGGAATCTGGCTCAATTCTAGAGGTCTTACAGAGATTCACAATTACTCAGATTATGAGGGCATTTGACCTGTGATCTTGGTTTGGAAGTTTATGTGAGATTTCTAGAAAATATGGGAAGTAGGGATCCAGATGTCTCCCAGCTTGAAGATTTGGTACCTCTATCAAAGATAAATCTGCAAATTCTTCAAACTTAGGTGGTTCATACTTGATACATGGATTTCAACCTGAAGCTCTGTTACATTTGAAGGATTCAAGTATATATTTTATTCAAACCTTATAAGTTTTGGTTCTCTTTTCATATTTGAGTCTATACAGTAGGCAAGATTGAGCACCAGTTATTCGTCAGGTGTATTTTTTGTCCAACATCCTCATTTTGGTGTATATATATATAATTTTTAAATTTGAAATCCCAGTACTATTCATATTATATGAACTAAATAGAAGTGTTTAGTAATCTTGCTAATTGCATCAACTGGCTTTGATACAGGTCACCCTCCATAAGATCTTTATGTACTGCTCCCATAATGTTCTCTGTAATAAAACCTTGCAAGATGCCGGGCTGAGATAGGAAGACAGAACACTTTACGTATTTATGGCCCCAGCTGTCTGCAGAATTACAGTTAAGTCCATTTTACACACAGAAAAACTGAGGCAGTAAGAAGTCAATTGACAGATATACAACCAGATCAAGTTATATTGAGAACCACAATTAGAAACAAAGTCTCCTAATGCTCTTTCTGCTTTCCTAACCTTATGTACCCTTCTGTAAGGTAAATATGGTCATAAAGTCCAGAGAAGTAAATGTATAATAGGGTTAAATGTTGCAGGATACATTTGAACTTAACTGGTAATGCTGCCTCTATGTATGCCAGATGTGTATTGAGCTAAATATTATTGCAGGAGCTGACCTAAGTCACCTAATAGAGCTTTTTACTCTTTATATTTTTCCCTAAGTTAAGAAAAGTGCGTTTTGATGAAGCCACTAATGGAAATTAACTTTGAAAAAAAAATCCTTCTGTATTTACTGTACATCTGGATGAAAATGGAATGTTTATCATCTGAATGCGGAGGTACGTGGGAGCTACCAGTGAACAAAAGTTCACCAGTCACTAGGGTGGTTAATATTATACAGGCTGCGTGTGAATCATGATCATCAGGTCAACCTGTTGGTTCATATCTGTGGATCTAGGGAGTCTACCCGTCTCCATTAGTCAGTAGCCTATCCCTTCACCTTGTTAAGACTTAGGCATATGCTGCCTAATAATAAATGTTGCAATAAAAATGTATTTTGGGAAGCAGGATGTTGTAACAGACCCGCAGATTAAAGGTGAAGTTTGATGGAGCCAACAACTAGCTGCCTGGCTGAACCGAGCTGCGCAGGGTCCCTCCTCACGGGAGAATGAAAAGATCAAGGGAGAAGGAGGGCCATTGGCTTTTGGAAGGTGCCAGACTCTCCATTGACAACAGAGGGAGCCTACAGGGCTGGCTCAGGCAGGAAGCTTGACTTTTAGACGGCTGTTAGTTAGTCGAGACAAACTCTGTGTTAAGAGTCCAAGGATTTGGGTTCCCATCTGTTCTCCCACTGATGCACAGCAGTGGCCTTGGGTACATCCCTTGACCTCATCGTGGACTCAGTTTCCCCATCTATCGTGACAATACCCCGTGAATAAAGTTCTTGGAGATTCTCAGTTCAAAGATGAAATACAGATGCAAAATCTTGTTGTTTTCCTGATCTCAGTACTTTCATGTGGCTGTAGTTTTCATTTGGATTAGCAGAATTAAGTTCGTGTCTGATGAGAGGCAGGGCTGAGTGAGCATTACTGTGGAATCAGCATTTATCTTCAGATATGACAGAATATTAAAAAAAAATCTAGTAAAAGCTAGTAATGGTCTATGTGTATTACTATTTCT
The DNA here is from genome assembly GCF_000705375.1 of Tinamus guttatus. The sequence continues at coordinate 127,568 of NW_010578515.1, read as the reverse complement.
TTTTCAAATCTTTCTTTTCTCTTTAGACTTTGTGTCCCTTCCCTCCCTTCTCCTCCAGCCAAAAAATATAGGGAGAACATTCTTCCAACTAGACCTATATTTTAAATAACCTTGGCCTGTTTGCAACTGGGAAAATGTTTTTTTTTTTTTTCCCTACTTGTGAGATTTATTTCTGTCCTCGTAACACCATGTACTATATGCATTGCACCTGTTCAGCCATAAGTGCAGCACATTATTATTATAGCTGTAGGGGTAGAAGCTGCCCAGTATATGTTTTTGAAGGGAGGGAATTTTGAGGCGAATAGTCCCTTCTTTGCAGTTGTTTACTGAGCACTCCTTCGCAGAGGCTTCCTCCTTGTCGAGATAGGTTTCCCCAGACAATAGGGGCACGGGGAAAAACGATCTTCAGGAGAGCGTCTTTCCTGAAAGATCTCATGACTTTAAAATCATCAGTGGGCTTTGTGTAGCCTGCCTGTCAAAAGAGATATGTTTACACCTTCCCTGCGTGGCGTGTTAAAGCTCTAAGGTTACGGAGCAGAATGGCTGATACGTCTCAGTGCTCCATGCTAATCGGCACCAAAAAAAAAAAAAAGAAAAAAAAAAGAAATGTATTTATGATAATTATATGGACCGCCTGGAACAATGCATTCCAACATCCTGCAACATAAATAAGAAAGGTGGAGCCAGCTGGCACTCAACTGCTTCTCCGCCGGCAAGCCCGCCGAGCCCCGTATACCTTGAGCTCCGCCGTCTCCGTCTGGCGGCTCTGAACCTGTTGCTGCATCAGCCGAGTTGTATTTTGCTGGAGAGGGGAAGGAGGGTTGTCTGCTGTCTGGTAGGAGGGCTTTGTCTGCGGGCGAGCGAGCGAGCGCCTTTCTCTCGCGCTCGCTCTGCCTGTGTCTCTCGAAAAAAAAAGCGCTCGCTCTCTCGCTCGCTCTCTCGCTCGCTCGCTCTCCCTCTCCCGTCTCTGTGGTTTGTAAGGTAGGTTGCAGTGTGTGTATATACACAACATCAAGAGCAGGAAAATGGACTCATTAGGGAGGCAGGCAGTCATTACCACTCACACTGTACTTCCAGGGAGACAGCGACTATGAGGAGACAAACTGAGGACTGGGGAACAAGGTAGGCCAGTCAACTTTTATAAAAAAAATAAATAAAAATAAAAATAGAAAAAAAAATGCAGCCTCTACTCTCCTTAAGCCACCAGCACTTCTTTATCCTACCCCCCCACCCGTCGTTTTTTAATTTAGAGATGTAAGTTTGTCAGAGCTGTTTGCTAGCTTAAAATTTGGAACATCTATAGAAGGCCTTAGCCTCTACAAATGTTCCCCCCCGCTTGTACTTATTTAAGGGTGTGCCCCCTTATGATTCTTTAATTACTTTTTTTTTTTTTTTTAATCACGGAGGAAACAAATACGTTTGTTTTCCAACACTAGTTCCAAGTAAATCAATATCTTTCACTCTTTCAAAACTGCCCTCTCCGCATGTTTGTGGGTCTCTCTGCTTTTTCTTTCTGTTTATGCAATTCCATCTGTCCGTCCATATATCATGTTCTCCTTATTTACTGCTAAATGGGTTTTTATTAGTATTTGCCAATGACTTTAAACTGTAATGCTGGTGGCGAGGGTTAACGGTGACTCTGTCTCTTTGTTTTAAATATATACTATAAGTTTAAAGTACATGTTTACCATACATGAAATAAAAACAGAAAAGAGAAAGCAGGTTCCACTCCTGGCAGGGTTTTTATTCAGAGATTTTTTTGTTTGTTTGTTTTGGTGTGGGGGCGGAGGGGGTTAATTTTGGTTATTGTACATGTACTTTTCCCTCTCAGATATTTTTAACACGTATTTTTTCATTATTAGTATTTTTCCAGTTCCCTTTCGTGGGAAGAAAGGAAACACATATTGCAACTTTTATGTTGCTGGCTTAAGGCAGCATTATGGAGGCATCACTGGGTTAATAAGAATGCAAACTTTCTAAGAGGGAGTTTGTATCCTTGGCTGCCCCCCACCCTCCCACTTTATGCATGGTTATGCTTGTGTTTCCGTGTGTATTGGCGGGGACAGGAGGGGGGAAGGGAACAGATATTTTGTACAGTGGTGGCAAATTATGAAATCTATCGAGCCATTTTGTTCAGAAATAGTAACTATTTATTTACCTTTTTTTTTTTTTTTTTTTTGCCTTCCACAAATACGCTGCTTATTTGTGATTTCAAACACTGAAGCTCGTCCCTGAATTAATCAATTTCATTATTTTTCTGGGGAGGGATTTGCGATGCGTTTCACAACCCATTTAGCATTGTCGAGTTTTTTGGAGCCTAGATTTATCACGGGTTCTAAAGGCTGCTTAAATTGATCCATTTGAAATGGTCTTTTTATCTGAGCTCCTGACATTTCTGCTGGAGAGTAAAACTGCTACTCTGCTGGTAACAAAAAAAAAAAAAAAAAAAAGAAAAAAGATAGTGAGTGGAAGTGAGTTACATAAAATGTTCTGGAGAATCCCTGACTAATTATATAAAATGGACGCTGATCAGTGGAGATCTCTCAACAATAACAATCACCTTTTTAATATAAAATTATTTATTTAATAGCAAGAGGCGACTTTTAAAAAAATGCATTAGGCCCTTCCTCAGAGCACAAAGCAGTCCGTAATGCAGTATTCCTCACCCACCTGGGACTGCCTGGGAGATTCTCCTAAACCCTAAGGTCTTTTGAAATATTTCTTAAAAAATGCATTATTTCTCAGTCAAGGAGAACTTTTACTGCCAACAGGTTCTTTGATTTTTTTTTATTTTTGTTATTAGTATGTCTTTTCACTCCCAACTCTCCAGTTTCAACAGAAACAGCCTCCTTGCTGAACAAACTAAGTTAATTGAAATCCAAAGCAGCAGGTCTCCTCAGCAGCGCTACAACCGCAGAAACTCCTCGCCCCATTTTATGGGGAGCTTCATTTCCAGAACCTGAGCTAAACTTTTCAAGGGTGTCGCATATCAGCGTGCCAAGAAATGTTGGCTTGTCTTTTACCAGGGGAATTACGTTTGGTGCTTTATGTCTTCTCCTTTATGCTCACAACCTCCAGGTTATCTTTAAGTGCACGTATTGCTTCAGAGGCACCGTTGGCCTCCCAAGGTGCTTCCTGCAGACTGAGTCTGCAGCCTCCTGAGCCCTTGGGCTGCAGAGGATGCGGAGGCTCCGCCAGGAGCGCGGCGGCCTGGCAGGTGTCGCGGCGGCTGCGCGTGGCCGGTGCCGTGAGGCGGCTGCAGCGCGAGCAGCTGCCCCCCGCGGGGCCTTTGGGCACCTGTCACTTGCTCCTGCCTCGCTACAGGTGTAGGCGCAGCCGCCTGGCCTTGCCCTGGGACAGTGAGGAGAAGCGGCCCAGGTTTGGCCCTGAAACGTGCATGTGGCGCCAGCCCGGCCTCCTTGTGTTAACCTTTTGGCCAAACTATTATTATTATTATTATTTTTTAAATATTGTCTGCAGCAGCGTCTCTCTGCTTCTTGCCCCGTTTTTTTTTGTGAAATGAGTCTGAGCACAAAGAGAGCTGGAGCAGGAAAAACATTTTTATTTACGCAGGAAGAACTTTTTAAATCTAAGATAAAAAAAAAGGGGGGGGTGGAACCCACCAACAAAAACTTTTTCATTAGAAGGATTTAATTTCCTCTGGAGCTAAAGTTCCAGTAATATTCTGGAAAAAAAAAAAAAAAAAAAGAGCTTAGCTCTTCTGATAGCACAAAGTCCATTTGCAGTCAGGATCCCTCAGCAGAGGGTGAAGGGAGCCTAAGTGAACTTAAATGCAGCCCGTGATGTGGTAGCCGCAACTTGGGAAGCAAAAAGCCCCTTGGCCCAGTGATCCAGTGGGGAAGGGGGGCACAGGCAGGCTCGCCGGCCGCATGGGCCTCGACGTCTACCCTTCTGTGGGGCCAGATTAGAGCTCCGCTGTGGCACCTGGTCGCGCAGCGCTTTATTTTGGAGCTGGAGCAGACAGTTATCTAACACACCCACACGAGGAAGTGCTCGGGAGCAGCTATTTCGTGCCTTGCCATGCCCTGTAGCTAGAGTAATTTTGGACTGAGTGGCATGTGTATGTGCCTCGAACTTCGGGCAGACGCGCAGCAGCGCAGCCAGGCTTTTGGGGTCTGCTTTATGCTTTTTTTCTTTTTTCCTTTTTCTTTTCTAATGAAATCAAAAATGGGATATAAGATGGTCACATCCAAATGTCAAACAAATGCAGTCAAATTAATTTTAATAGCAGAGGATTTTATTTTTGTCTTAAAGGAAGAAAAAAAATATTGATCTTATTTATTTTGATAAAGCCAGTTGTAGCAATTTCCTGAGTTGGCCGTATCATTATTATAAATATTACTCACAGTTTTCCCATTTTCCCATTTTCTTCATAGGCCCATCTTACTCGTAAGGGAAAGCAGCTGCAGAAAGTATAAAAAAAGTGTATTATTATTTATACAAAAGTTTGATGTAAATAGGGACCAGTGTCCCCAGCTAGAGAATTCTGTGGGATGGTTTACAAATCCCATACAAGAGAGATTACATTCTTAGATAAATTGTTATTAAAATCATTTCAAGAAAACCTTGTTCATTTTTGTAGGCCATGCGAGGGTTTAAAGCAGGATGGTTTGAATGTGAGTTCTGCTTAGAAATGGATGGCATGGTATATGTGGCCTTGTAGATGTCTGTTGGATGAACTGCTGTCCCATTTTACAGAACTTTTTACACTGTGATCTGTACGGTAAGGAGCTCCTATCGAAAGCACAGATGTTGATGGGAAATTAAAACCTCAAATTTAACTCCAAGTTACTGTAGAATTTTTATCCAAACTGTTCGAAAACTTAAACCCTTTACAAATGTTTTCAATTTTTTTTTTTTTTGCAAGGAAACAATGCACTGGAAATTTTTCTTTTTAAACAATAACTTGTGCCGTCTGTAGAACTGCAGTTCAAACCCTGCTGTGGAGAGAAAATGATGGTAAATCAAAGCGAAAGTGACTTCATTGATTTTGCTTGTTTGGCCCAAGAAAATTTAGAAAGTAAACAAACAGCATCAGCCGTGAAAAATAAATTGGATTTTGTAATATTCTATCAATTCCAATAATCCAAATTTCTGGTGGTAAAGAGTATTGTTCAGCTGTTCACCAAATTTTGAGGTACTTTGGCAGGGTCTGATCAGATTTTACTTAAGCAAATTTTCACAGTTTTATAATAATTTCAGTAAGGACTGTCGAAAGGCAAATGTTTTGTCCAGGATGATATTTTCTTTGAGAGTGTTGCCTGCACTCCTGCTTACTATTTGTTTCAGAAGTTAATGCATAGTTCTAGCAATATCAATCCCCTTCACTTTTGAGAGGAAACCAGCATTTCCTAGCAATGACTGCCTGCGTGTGTTAGGTTTTTGCATCTTTTTATGCCTACTCCTTCCATGTCCTCGCAGAGGGCATTTCGACTCACTGACTGTGGTGGAAGTTTGGTCTGGGACCTGGACTCCGAAGATGATAATTTGCGACATGAACGTAGCCCATGGGGAAGCGAAGTTCGTTCTTTCCCATAGCTCTTGGACCATCCAGGGCTGAGTTCTGGGAGGGGTGTTTGCTACATGTCACAAGAGTTTGCGAAGAAAAGCGTTCGGCCTTTATCACATATGAAGAGACAACCGTATGACTTGAAGTAGTTAAAGTACAGGAGAGAAAAATCAGGCAGATCGGGTAAGGCACTATTAAAAAACAAACAAACAAGCAAACTTGTACTCTACGGCAGGTAGGTTTTGGCTTAGGTAGAACAAGTATGTGGGTTCTCCGTCCATTTGCTATGGGGCAGAGGTTCTCCTTGGGAAGGAGACTAAAGCAGTTGACACTAGGTGGCACTGTGGAAAGAGAGGCCAAGAGGCAAAGGGTGAAATCTCCTCCAGCCAAGAAGGGGTCTGGTCCCTTCCTATGTGAGATGACCTGCCCCACCAGCCGTGCAGCAGGCACAGTCTGATACTGCAGCCTCTGCTGGACGTGCTCGCTTTTCTGCCAGGTATTAACCTTTAACATCTTCTATTAAAAATTGATACATATTTTTAAAGAAAACTGTCCGCCCCAGTTTGAGGAATGGCAGCCAATCTAAGACTTGATTCTCCGGTGTCTCACGTGGCGCACCTTTCCCCAGGGTTTTGTGAAGTGAGTGACAACGGGCAGCCAGGTAACATTTCACGCCCAGTTTGCATAAATGTAAATGACTGCAGGAGTGAATGCGATCCCAGAGGTTTTCCCTGAATGTTCCTGCTAGTATCAAGTCGTGATTATGTAAGTTTGCATTGAAAATTGTTGATAACTGCAGTGAAGAGGAAACTAGGCCTAAATGGGTAGTGATGCATGTCCCTGCATGCAACCCTTTGCAGAGCACCTGCAGGAAATCTTTTGTAGGAAGGAATATTGCTATTCTGTAAGCTGCATCTGTAGATGACCTCTTACTGTTATGTTTCCATAGCAGACCCATCTTGGGGTTGTGGTACAGCTAAAAATGCAGGCACATGTGGCGTGCCAGTTGAGTCTGAGGTAAATACCTCATGGAAATGACCTTAATCTATGGACTTTTCTTTTCCCAGCTAGAAAACAAGCTCATTAACGTCTTGCTTTGGAAATCATCAATAGGTGGAAGTGTGATTGGCCCCAAGAGGACACAGAAACAGGACGGGGGAAGTTGTCTTACGGACTGTAGAGTCCTCCTTTCAGCTCTCTGAAAGTTAGTTATTGATTTCCCCTTCCTCGCTGCAGGGTTTCATGGGTGGGTTGTCAAGAACAGGTGCAGAAGTTGAGCTGGGGAGAACCTGAGGAAAAGAAACCTCAACAATGTTTTATGTTTATTTAAGTTTTTAGGTGGTGGTGGTGGGCGGGGGTTACCCAGAGCCTGTTATTCTCTGCTGCGGTGGCTCCTAAACTCCTAGTAATTTGGTAGCTTAGTGAGTCGCAGGTGTTAGTGATGGAGAAGAATGGTGAGAATAAAAAAAAAAAAAAAAAAAAAGAAGGAATCCTATTGTTTAAGCACAAACACAAGAAAAACTCTATTTAATTGCTAATGTGCTCCCTCTGCTGGTTTTCCCAAACTAAGGGATGCTGTTCCCAGGAGAGTGGGCAACACCTCTGGGACAGGGGACAGTGCTTTTCCAAACCTGTTTCTAAAATAAGGCCTTCGAGCTCTCCTGCAGGGGCAGTATTAACAGGAAAAGAAATCCAAATCTTCTTATCGAGTATGTTAAACATTTATATACCAGGCATGACCACTGAGCAAAGTCATGAAAGGCCCTATCCTATAATTCCCAGGGATTTTGCTTTGTTTTTAGTCTTATTTATGTTTGAGAGGTGCCTATCATTTCCCAAAGTTGGAATTTACCCTTTTGCTGCTCCTGGAATTTTTTCTATCTGGTGGAGATTTGGGGTTTTGGTTTGGTTTCCTTTGAAGTTCTCGCTGGTCATTTTAGTTTCGTTTGGACTGCATAAAGTGTTTGAAGAAGCCCTAGTGTAGATACGGCTTTGACAGTTTCCATTTTTTGCTGTCATCCATTAAATCTGTTTCTCAGCTTTGCACAGTTGTGCTCACTTCGTTCTGTCCCTTGGCTTGATCAATGGATGTTTTTTCATGATCCTCTCAATCCTCCTTCTTTGTTATATTGCACATCTGGTCTTTCTTTTCTAAGCAGTATGTTCCCTATGCAGTGCATTTCTCTAGGAGATTTTTTTTTTTAAATCCAGCATTTCCCACTTTCAATTATTACAAATCATTTTGATGTTCTGGGTAAGACTGACTTTTGGAGAAAAAAAAATGCACAGAAATAAAAAAAAGAAAGTTTTGTTAATTCCCTTGGAAAGTTAGGAAGGCATGGAAGATTTCCGACATGGAAAATACAGCATGAAAGTTTCCCATGTATTTCCCCCTACATGGAGTACAGTGATAAAGAACCCCATCTTGCAGCCACTGAAGTATCAGTTGAGCAGAGTTTTTTTCTAGACTGAGCTCAAGCAGCCCTTCTCTCCTGCAAGCCTGTGCTACCCGCTTTGGGGATAAACAGAGACCTCGGTGCCTGCCTGGGGCCACCAATCTGGCACCTTTTGCTGATGCTAACCTGATAAAAAATCCTCAGAACCAAGAGAAGTGTGCTGCGAGGGCCCTGGTTGTGCTGACTCATGGGCGAGCTGTTTGAGGTCCAAGCAGTGTTTTGTAATTTCCAGCATTTCATAAAAGTCTTGCTTTTTCTTTCACCAAGTTGCTGCCAAGCTTTGAAAGCTTCAAAACTTGCTCCAAATGGACAGGAAAAAAAAAAAGTGTGTTTTAAAATGATACTGCCATTTTCTAAAAGAGTTGGTTCTTTCTGAGTTTGTACCAACTTCAAACTGTTTATCCACCAAGCAAGTCGAGCTCAGCCTGAGAGATTTCACTGCTGGGAAGGCAGCTGCTCTGGAATGAGGTTAAAAGGCAGCAGGGCTTTTGCAGTACACGCAGCTATGTTCTGTGCTGGACAAGAGAAATCACAGTTTCCTTCCTCGTTGCAGACCATTTCTGAATTCTGGAATTAACATATTTTCTGTTAATCCCTGTCTACCTTTTTACAGGAGGCAGGAACCCATTCAAAGACTTTCTTAATACACTTGTAGACAATTTTTGTTTTAACCTGTGGGCAAAGATTAAAAAAAAAAATAATGATGCCAGTACAAAGTCACAGGAGTTTCAGAAGTTGTAATGAGTTTGCAGAGCAATAGCTGCAGTGCTGGACGCAGGTTCGTAGCATCCAGTAAGGGTGACCTGCTGCTTATGAAAGCAGGAGACATATTCTATTCCGGGTTTGTCTCTAATTTCCCATATAATTTTGAACAAGTCTCTTCGTTTGTCTGTGTCTCAGTCGCTCATCTTCAAGATAGCGATAATGATGGCTATCAGTTTTGAGAGCAGGGGGAGAAGAAGCATTAGCTATAATTTCGCTATTGTTATAAGGACCTTCCCTCTCAGATTTGTGCCTTGTTACAACCCCAGAAGTGCATTTCAACCTCTTTCTTTAATGGGATTGCTTTCTTTAGCCTCCCAGACAAGTTTTTGCATGCTTGCAGTTTTTTTCTGTCATGTTGGGCCAGAACTGACACCTGAGATCTTACTTGTTTTAGGGGGTGAAGTTTTAACCTCGTGGAGGTAGTAAAAGCTAACATTTATTTGACTGGTTGAGATGGCAGTAGCTGTTTGGCTGTGACCACGCAGGCTGTGTTGCGTTGGATCCCAGGTGAGTTTTGTGTCTGTTTTGAGCTGCACATTGCCACTACATTCAGCCCTAGGCTGCCTTGGCCAAACTGCTATTAACTAAGCTTGCCCAGTTAAGGCTGTGTGTATGGTAGGGTGAAAGCCTTCTTGTCTAGATCACAGCTGGAGCCAGCCCTGTGCAAATTACTTCTGCTAGCAAAGTTAACCCTAATTTTCTTCACGTCTTTCTCAGGGCTAATCTGAAAATCAAAGCAGGAGGGAGATAAAATCAACTTTTCTGGAGTTTCCTGGTTAAGACCAGTTGCTCAGGAACAGTTTAGTTGACTGAAAGTTGTTTGGAAGAGTTGTTAAAATCTGGTTGAGTAATGTTGCTATGGAACATTGGCTTCGATGTGGGAGAAGGCTATAAATGGGGCATTTAGAAGGGAGCCTTGGGAAGAGTGTGAGCAGCAAGGAGAGATAAAAGCTGAAACACAGGCAGGGGGCAGAGCTGCTCAAAGAAAATAAGGACAAAATGTCTGATCTTTGTGGAAGAAAAAAAGAGGGCTAGCTTTGTCACTGTGGCAAGAGAGGGAGTAAGATTTAGCAGCGGAATATTGTATGGATAGGACAAGAGTGAAGTGGGATGAGGCTGCAACCCTTTCCTTTTGCCTCATGAGCAGCGAGCTGGAGTAATCACTGCACCATAATCATCTGCTGAGGACTGCGCTCTTGGCATAAGAAGGTCCACGTGAAATTTCTGACTGTCTGGGTTTTTGCTGAGAAGTCCATGGGTCATATTTTGCTGTGAGTTGTATTTGTGGAAAAGTGGACTAGTTCCATGCAGTTTGGAGGAATCATCGTTGAGCTGAGAGCTGAATTTAGCTGTACGTTTCTGGGCTGCCGTCTGCAGCTGGCCGTAAAGAGGATGCCTGATACTCCACAGGGGATTTGTGACCAGGAGACAGTTTCCTTCAGGACAGTGCTGCTGAATTTGACGTCATATTTTCTGCACTATGTATGGCTTCCCTTGTGGCAGCAAACATAGGGAAGATAATATTCTCAGCCAATCTCTTTTTGAAATCTGTGGTGATGGGGTTTGATGAAGAAGCTTGCTTTTAGATGCTGCTGCACCTTCTGATAATACCAGGGAAAGCTTGCAAAGACTTCAACATCTAAAAGGATGCTTTTTTATTGTTATATTTTGATAATGTGTAAAGGTTTAAATCTTGAGATCTTGTGTGGTTTCTTTTGTCTTGGCTGGTTTTCATGACCAAAAGAAGTGCCAGTTCTGTCCAAGCCTTTGTGAGACATTACAGATAAAGGTACACAAGTACTTCCAAACAGAGTGCAGCCACCAGCTATGTTCAGCCAGAGAAGGGAACGCTCTCAAAAGCCTTCAGGGCAGTTCAGCCAGAGCGAGCTGCTGGTGTGAATGAATAACACTTTGCATTTCTGAAGAGTCCCATAGTGTTTAGCCAAAGTAGTTAATTTAGTTTTGCTCAACTCCAATAGCTGAATCAATAACTGTTTAATTTATTTTTCTTTTTTTTTTTTTTTATTTTGGAACAATCGAGGCAGAGAGAGCAAGAGGAAGTGGCGTCTTCCTTCCTTCATTCCTCAGTGCATTGCACAAGCAGATGGGGCTGGGAAAAGTGAGGACTATGCTCCATGGACAAAGAAAGCTGAAATGAATCTCAGCTATATTGAAGAACTGCTAAAGCTTTCTTTGCACTACTGTTCTACTATAGCACGTATGCTACTTATTTGCCATTGAAGTTCCCTTTCTTCTTTCAGGATAAGATAAAAAGTCCTGAGTGTAACTGAAAATCAAGGACAACCATATCTAACATGCCAATATGTGAAGCAAAGTCTTATTTGAAGAGCAGAACAACAACAAAAAATCAAGATTGGCAAAGTTTTGTTTACTTATGATTATTTATAATTGCTCTCTAAGCTCAGTTAATATAACTTCAAAGACTTGTAAACAACATTTTTTTTTTTTGAATTGGCTTTCGCATAATTGGGTATGTCCCAGTGAGCTCCAATGTGAGTTTTGAATTGATCCTGCCCAAAAAGAACATGCTCAAAACCTGGGCTGATCTGCCACCCCTTGCTTGTACAGTAGTAACTTGTAGTAGTAGTAGTAGTTGCCCAGCTGAAACGAAGAGGGGGTATCACTTGCTTCAGGAAATACCCATCAAAGCAGGTCTACAGCTGCTTATCATGAGTTAAGACAAAAGTGCTACCAAATAGTTAGCTTGTTCTGGATTTACTATGTATACAGAGCAGCTATTAGTCTATGTGGGAGTTACACATTCATACGGAGAAAACAGCCTCCAGCAGTTCTTTGGAGAGACCTATTTAAAGAGGGTTATTGTCTAAGTCATCAGTGGAGACTAAGCACATGCGGGCTGCAGTGGAAGTTTGCGAGTACTGGATTTAGGCAGAGCACAGATGCTGCTTCTGCTGCTGAGGATAAGCATTAGGAGGAACGGAGCTGTTTGTATGTTCAGCCTGAAAGCTGTAACTTTTTTGGTTCTGAAACCGTGCATAACAGGTTGCATTTGACTTTTTGTTACTTAAAAATGGGGTTTGAATCTCAGTTCTTGAAAGCAGGCAAACAACTTTTGGGTTTCTACTACTTGCTAATATCTCCCCACTTCCCAAAAGCTGGTTTTAAGGTCTGTTGTTGCTTAGAAGACCGTATTGGAAGGACAGCAACAGAACATTTCATTAGCCAGCACAATTAATACTTTCTCCTTTGAGAGCCAAATTCATCTAGTGTAATATGTTTATAAAAGAAAAGGCTGGAATGCACAATAAGGTCTTCCCTTTATCAGAGACATATGGGACTCGCCATCACTGGATATATTCGTGAGGCACTGTAACAATGAACACTCGTCAGGCATGTCTCACATTTCAAGGATTGGAAGGCAAAGTGGATGCATGGCCCTTCTAGGAAATGGATGAAGCGGCTTTCTCATACGCACGCTCCGATTTCAGTAATCCTCAAGAAGCTCATAAAAGCCAGGATGGAGTCAGTAAAACCTCATCTTATTAGTCTCCAAAAGAACTTTGGATCTCTGACTGGTCTGAATGCCAAGTGTACCTCTTAAGTCCTCTCATATTGTTTTAGTGTGCTCTTCTTGTCCTCCCACTTGCTGTAACTTTTAGTAGACGCAAGAGAGAAAAAGGGTCATACAGTAGATTAAGAAACTGGGCTTACTGGGTGAATTCCCAGTAAAATGCAAAACAAGCATCTTTATGCAATAAAACCAATAAATACCCTTTCTGCTTGTTTTTCTGTCTGTAGAGATTGTTTCCATTTTTTTAGGTTTGTTTTATTATTTTCTTTTCTGTTATTTATGCATAATGGCCTGTTCCATAGATTGAATGGTCTCTGAGATTCATTTGCCTCTGCTATTAAGCATTGATCTTATGAGAGTTGTTCCTCTAGACAATTGTATTTTAATCCTCCTACTTTTAGGATACTTGTATCCAATTTAGATGATAAACTTGTAGGTATAGGGAACTTCTACAGAGGTTCACCATTATGCAGTTGCCTGTATGCGCTATTTTGGTAACAAAAACTGCCAACATTTTCTCATCTCATTAATCATGTCAACTTGATTGTTAAGCATTTGCTTAAAGAAACAAGCTTCTATTTTTCTTTTTTTTTTTTGCACTTTTTTAACTGAGGTGTTATTTTTTTCTTTATATAATTAGGGCACAGGGAGCCTTCAGAACTCTAAGGGAGTGCTTTATATGACACGCCACTTTTTCTTCTGGGAGCAGTAGATCATATAGGTCCAAGTGGCAAAGATGGATTGTAGAATTAGCAGCTATGTAAGCATTAAACCAGCAAACCTCGTGGATGCTTATTTCTTAGACATTTTATTGCATTCATTTTTATGTGCCCCTTCTTTTGTTATGATGTAGATCACTGATGTTCTGGGGAGGAATTCTCCATGACCCTTCTGTTTTCATAATCACAGAATCACAGAATGGTTGAGGTTGGAAGGGACCTCTAGAAATCATCTTGTCCAATCCCCCTGCTCAAGCAGGGACACCCAGAGCACGTGGCATAAGTGTCGCATAAGTTTCAAATATGCTAGAGGTCCCTGAGATGGGAGCAGAGAGGGGAGCTTGGCACCTTGCGGAACGACTCCTGGCTTCCTGGGCAGCCTGGGTAAATCAGCTGAATTTCTTGCTGAGCCTCTGTTCACCAGAAGGGCTGAGACTGCTTACCAGTCTCATTCCTGGCATCCTGGAATGTGCTGTCACTAGTTTGGATGCTTGAGATGCTTCACCAGGAGCAGGTCATGAGGTAGATGAGTTGTCTGTGAGCAAAAGTGGAGCATTCTCAGTGCTCAGGCATTGATTTTTTTTTTTTATTCAGGTGCTATTTATAGTGAACTTAGGGCATCTGTAAAAAGAGACTTTATGAGAAATGTAAATAAAATACCCCTTTTTGGGTCCGTTCCAGAATTTCTTATTAATCTGGGAATTTTCACTTCACCTCTCGCCTCCTCAATTCCCGAGCTGAAAAATGGAGTGAGGAGAATAACTTTTGCATGCCTTGAAGCTTAATGAACATTTTGTGAAGTGCTCGGAAGTCTTTAGGTGAAAAAGGCTGGAGATAAAACAGCAATTATTGTCACATTTGCCTCCTCTTGATCTGAGGGGAATGAGCAGAAAATCCGAGCGCTTGTGTTACAGTGCGAAATGGAAATGTGTTCATCTCAACGCTTTTCCCAATAAGGTAGCCTTTCATGCCATCTGGAAAGTTCTCCACAAAACTGTGTTGTGGGCTTTAATCCTTTCCCTCCTATGTAGTGCTTTGCCTGATCATGTCCTCAGCAGAAGAATCCAAGAGTGTAGCAAAGGATAGAAGTACGAGAGGGCAAATTTAGACTTGGCCTAAATCTTGTGTTTCAGTGATGTTGGCAGAAGTTTTAATTCTGACTGAGGGCTGCAATTCGTTCTGCGAGCAGCAAAGGCGGAGCAGGGTCTGGTAGTAAGGCAGAGGGAAGCTGGTGGGAACAACAGGTGAGTGTCCACTGATGTTCTCTGAAGGAAGAGTTGCACTCCAGGGGATAATCCCAGGGAATGCAGAAACATGGCTTCAGTGTGGTGGGGATGCCGAAAAGTGTTGCTTGCATTGTACCTCCTGATGGAGAGAAATGCTGGTGAGAAAGGGATTTAGAAGCAAAACAGAGGTAAATATAAATGTGATGACAGCAAAGGGTGCAAACAGAGAGGAGGGTGCAGGTCTGAAGCTGCCGAGGTGCCAGTGTTTATTCTTGAGTTTGCTGGAGCTGAATGGCAGCAGCAGCCCTGCTGTGTGTAACACGCTCGGTATCAACAGAATCCACAAAACAGGATAGTTTTGTGGAGAGTCAGGGTTTTATTTTGCTTGTGAAGCTGGACCTATTGCGACTTTTGGCTCTGTCATTGCTTTCCTTACCTCGCCGGTGGGGTAAAGTTTATATTGCTTAGCCCCTCTTCCCATATATTAATGTGCTTTCATCTCCTTCTCCCTGGCTTTGTTTATCTGTCTCCGTCTATCTCTGTGTGCGCCTGCTGCTTGTCTGCCTGCCAGTTTTTTCTTTGTCTCTATCACTTCATCATTGAACCCATCTGTGTAGAAAATGGGATATTTGGCTGTCTTGTGGTGTGTGTGTTTTTTTTTTTAATTTTTTTTTATTTGTGTCATTTTGTTCCCTCAGACTTATGAGGATAAAACTCGCACTCCTGGGGGTGCCAGGCATTTCAGCTCTTGCATTTAGGAGGAGCCGTGATGCTTTTTGCGTCTGTTTGTCTGTCCATCTGTCTGCTGGTCTATAATAAGCTGTGCAGTGAGACAGCAGCTTCCTATCTGTGTGTGTGAAATTAGCTAATTGGTGTTAGCAGCAATATTTTCACATGTTTTATAAGCAAAGTGCAGCAAGGTATATAAATGTAGATATGATCCAGAGACGCGCGCGCACACACACCCGCACGCACACACGCAAGCCTGTCGCTGCTCATGCATAGACGCTCCAAGTAATTAATGTTAATAAGATTTTAATGTGCTCGTGAGATCATAATGAGGAGAAATGAATGCTCTGATTAGAAAAAGGTAACTGTGTGTGTGTGTTTTGGCTCTGAACAAGATTTCCCCTCTCTTTTTTATAAATCACAATTTCAGAACTTGTTTGTGATTGCATCAATCGGTTTTTATTTTCAAATTAGAGGTCTGTTTAGCCATTTGAGTGATGAGCCAAATAAACAGGTAAAGCCCTGATCATAAGGAATGGTGCAGATATTTTTTTTCCCCCTCTTAGGAAGCAGTGCTTGTATATGACAGGGTTGGGCACTCTCATCCTTCCAGCATTACGGTTTTCTGATGTTACCTTTAAAGCCTCATCAGAATCTGCTCCTAGAGACAGTGCTCGCTTTTTTACAAATAAAGACGTTTATTGATAGGTTTTTGTGATGCATCATCAACAACTGAAGCTATTGTGCCAAGGCACATCCCTGTTCGGCAGTAATGATAAATCCTCAGAGTCCAGATGATCACGTGATGCCTTGATAATGTTTTGAAATAATTACTTTTCACTGAAGGAAGCAGAAGTCTGCATATATACATATACATGTATATTATATATATGTATATATTTCTTTTAATCAGTGGGTTTTCAAATAAGAGCGATTTGAAAGTGTATGCGGGAAAGGCTTTGCAAGCTAAGATGCTCTTTCATCATGGGCTCAAATGCTGTGTAGTCACCAGCCCCCCGGCTGGCTAAAATCCAGACGGACACTAGGGGTCCTTCTCTCCAGCAAATCAGTGAAAATATTGTCCGGAGGGGCTTGACTTTCATTTGCATGCTCATTGTTGTTATTATTTTGAGTAATAAAAGATATCAAAATATTAAAAAGTTCTTACCGAATAGTGCCTCACAAATCACTCTGGGGTTGGGGAAAAATTATTATTTTTATTGACACTAAGAGATTAAAAAATCTGTTTTAAGAACATTATCTGGAATTAAAAAAGCAGGTTTAAAAAGTTCGCCCTCCAGTGCATTCCTTGTTCTGTACTGCACTCTACCTTACTGTGGGGATGCTGGCTTGATTGGTATTGTAGAATATTAGATCTAGGTTTGGATTTATGGAATATGCCACATCTTCCGCAAGCACTGAGATACCAGAACAGTGGGTGCAATGAAAAATGATAGAACTTTGCAATTTCCTAAACCCGATGAAAAAAAAAGAGTATCAGTATATACTGCTTTGACAAAACTTGAAGTCTCTGAAGAAGGTGATCTGACAGTGTCTTTATTCATAATGAATGAATTTATTTTGAGGAAAGGAAACATCAGGCATTTTGTATATTTGTTCATTCCTCTAAACAGTCCTTTCAGCCACCTGCTACCTGGTTTACAGTTCAGATAGCTCAATCAATGAAATTAATACAGAAACTTTAATTTTCGAGGATACTGTGGTATGTCATCTGCCCATGTGTGGTTGCTTAAGTGTGTCTGTGCAAGTGCTTTCAGAGCACTGAAAACCTGACCATCCTGGCAGTAAGGCCACAACAAAGAGCTGCCCAACTGCTGCAGGTATTCTGGAAAATTTTCATGACCCTGAGTGGAACAAGGAGACCTTTACTTATGTGCATATGATTTGAGGAGTATTCTAAATATTGGCTTAAATAAATTGGCCTTCTAAGCTGTATTATAAAGAAATAACTCATTTCCTTTAAAATCATGCTCTTATCTATAGGTCATCTTTTTCGACTCTTTTGAAAAATACTAATCCCAAGTTGTTTAAGTTGTTTCCTCTTGTTTTTTTCTTTTTTTTTCTTTGCCAGTTTATGCTTATTTTCTATATATTAGCATGGCTTCCACAATGTCAAAGCATGAGAGCGGAAACAGGTTACTGGTGAGCTCCAGTACCTCTGAATTTTAACCTTGTAGTGAGGAATTTATCTCCAGTTTTCCTGTGCTCCAGATGGAACACGCATTGAAGAAAGCATAAGTTTGCAGTTCTGAAGACGGGAGTTGAAGTAGCCAAGCTCCCTTGAAATACTGTTTGAAAACTGTGGGGCTGGGGGAAGTCGGGAGTGCTAAGGCAAACTGGCCAAAGACATGCAGTCAGCATGCAACAAGTTGTGTTGAAACCTTGGGAAAATGCTTTAATCCAGGAGTAAATCAGCCATAGTCTGATAGTTTACCTGAATAAGGAGATATGGAGAGTTTTCCTTTTGAATTAAAACACTGTTCGCACAATGAAGATGGTTAAATATGTGCAAAATCACATTAGACCTTTGGCGGGTTTGGCCGGAGTTCCCCAATGTCTCCATGCAGACCTGGTTTAAAAGGCAGATAAACTGTCCCATGTGGTTCATTCTGTATTGAGGTTCCAGAACAGCAGCAGCAAAACAGAAACCTCAGTAGCCCCTTTGCTCTAGAGAAAAATTATAATGCCAGTTATGGCACTGCTCATGATAGAGCTTGGACACTGCTGTCACCCTGTGTACCTCTCACAGGGTCCATCAAATACTAAAGATGGTTTCCAGTTAACAATCACTGTCTGTGTACACAGGCTCCAAGGGGGTAAAACATATGAAAGTCATATGCAGGGTGAGTGAGTTTTAGATTTTTTTTTTCTTTTTTTGCACTGAATTTGCAATGACTTCTGGAATTACTAAAAGAAAAACAGGTATCTTCAAAAATGTTAAATTTGACAACTGACTGACTTAACTGACATGCAGCTGCTGCGGTATATGGTGAGCTCAGATAGGAGAGAGAGTTTTTTATTGTTTTTGTTTCTTGTTGTGATGGCAGAATAGAATATGGTGGGAGCAGAATAATGACAAGCCACCCTGAGAGAAACTCATTTTCTCTTAAAGAGACCTATGCACAGTGTGAAAATAGGAACTCATAACTGTATGTTCAGATTGGGCCCTGAAGAATGTTTTAGAGTGCATTGCTTTTGCTTTTGCCAGCCTTACTTGTATTACATTCTTTTAATTTGACTTTATTCCTAAGTGCACATATAAGTGAAAATCCTATTAATTAAATAAAGTTTATAATTGACAAACTGATTGTAAGTTATTTGGTAGAAACTCCATTCTGAACAATGTTAGATTTGTGCAAGTCACTTTTTCAGGGAAAACTCTCTGCTTGTCGATTTTGAAAGTGTCTGTACTTCTAGCCCTGTCAGTTCAGCAGAGAAAGCAAGCCCTGAAGTAACTTGAAAGCTCTATTGGAGATAGTCATCCACCAGCCTCACAGGGGTTTAGCAGCTGTTTTAGTATGCTATTCCTTCTTACAGTATAGAGACAGATAAAACTCATATCCAAAACCTGGGGAGATTGTCTTAAGTTATTTGTCTAAAATCCGTGTTTATGTTTCTAAATAGCACTCGCTTTTTCAAGAGTGCTTAATGCCCAGAAGCCCATGCTGAAGCTACTGGAGTGCATAGAACTCTTAGGAGCATCTGGATTTAGAGGAGCAATTTTAGACACCCGTTTTGAAAATGTTGGCCAAAAGCTGTTCGGTCAAGATCAGCTTGGAAACTCCAGATCATTTGTATCACATTTCTGCCCCAAAGGTTATTTACCATATAGCATTTACATGAAAGTAAAAATGTGCGTATCTATAGGAAGAGAAGAACTGTTGCAGGGAGAAATAAGTTGTCCACTTATTTCTTTAAACTCTGCTTCTGAAAGTGTCATTTTTTTCTAAGATAGATAAAGAAGGCCTTTTGACAAACTGCTATGGAAAACCTTGGCTATGGAGGAAGTTTCCTCCTTCCCCTCTCATGGGATAATTGGCTAAGTCTTTGAACAATGTAGATCTGTGTTCTGCACTCAGCTAGAATTCTGTTTGATGTAGCAAAGGATATTCTTACTATCCATATATTATTCTTTTTTTGTTTTTTAATAAGCTCTTGGTTTCAGTGTTACTTTGCAGCAGCTATCATGTGATCTGCAGATTGAATCTTGTAGGATAGGAAACAGCTTACTTTTTTCTGAAGTGTTGTGTGTGGATATTGGGGAAGAGGTAGGGATACATGGGAGGTTAAAAGTAATACAAGAAGCAGAGAGAGATGAGTACTTGAGAGGACTCAGATATGTGGATCACTGTGGTATAAATTTCTTGCCTGGTATCACAGTTTCGTTAGCTTGTGAACATGTGTATCTTGTCATTAGAAGAATTCCAGTGGTTTCAAGCTTGGCTACAGTATCCTAGGAATAAACACCACATATACGGGATCGGTTACAACTGTTCTAGCTTCTATGCTCCTGACTACACTTACAAGCGTTGGGAAAAGATTCAGGATATGTTAGAAGTATTTGATTAATGGGTTTGGTAATTGTTAAAGCTGATTAGAAAATGTTAAAACTTAGTCCTATTCTCTCTCCTCAAACCATTTTACTATTGATGTTAATAAGTTTAGCCCTTTTTTTTAACTGGTGGGAAGTGTCTTTGAGCTGCTTAATGAGGTCTTCTGTGTTTGCAAAGCGTGGTGTGTCGTGTTTGAGGCTCACTTGGTCTCTGCATTTTGCCTCTCAGCCATGCTCTTGTGAATCACACATTGGCAATTGCAGCACTGAAGCTTCCCTTTTCTACAGGCCTCCCTGTTCTAGATCCATCTGGCCACTTTGCTGGCCAGCCATGTCTTAGAATCATAGAATCATGGAATTATTATGGTTGGAAAACACCTTCAAGATCATCAAGTCCAACCGTAAATCCATCACCACCGTGACTGTCGTGTACGTGTAGTGCCAGGAACCACAGTGCTGCATGGTCTCTGCAGGGACCTAGGCCTCCAGGAGGCCCTGAGCTCAAGGAGCTTTGTTAACTGGGTGATTTGCCAGGGTTATAGCCTCTGGTCACAGCCCTTTCTTTGCTGGTTGAGCTGCAAAATGCTGTGAAAGTCTGATTTAGGAAGAAATTTCAGTATAGTCCTCTTCTGTGGTACTGGCTACAGATTGTAAGCCACTGAGATACCTGAGCCACTTGCACACCTTGAAGCAGTAGCTCCCAGCTCAGCCTGCATGGACGTTCTTATCTGGTCATGTGGTGAGCATCTCAGATAATTACTCACCTGACATCCAATCATCTGAAGAGCAGTTAAGGCCAGTCCAGCGGTAGGAGGTAATGTGTTCCTGCCTGCCATGGCCACCCACCCTGCCCTGCTCCCAGCCGCTGCAGCAGGAACATGGGCAGGGTCGGGATCTGCTCCTTCCTTTTGAGATGGGGAAGGACACCCAAGGCCACATGGGGCTGGGGACATGGGGAAAGTGAGCGGGAGCGGGATGCAAGTGTGAAAGGATGGAGTTGGACCCTGTTTTGTGTGAAGTGAAGAAAGCAAGCAGGGAATGAAGCAGGGACCAGTACTGTGGTAAAGGCCATGGTAGAGGGTGTGGAAGGGGAATTGTGTAAATAGATGGTTTAAGTGGAATATGCATTAGAAGAATGTGAGTGTGTGGGAAGGGAGAGAAATCAGTTCTGAAGGCGAGGAAGGAATGATATAGACAGGCCTCCTCCTATGCACACCTGGAGTTTCTCACAGGACCGCGAGATGTTGCCAGTGCCTGAAGACCGGGTGGTGCTCGTACCCTAGGAAACTTCTGTGTTTGGGGAACACTTCGTAGATGTTAGGGAAGCAAATCTAGGCCCACTACATAACAGATTTTGCCGCTTCTCTGATAGTGTTTCCTGCCTTTTGTTCCGTTCCCTTTCCCCACTACTGAGCAGGTGACAAGATGTTAAATTTACTACTTTCACCTTGCTGTGACTTGTTGCTGAAAACAGATTGGTGGAGAGGCTCAGCAGATTCTAGCTGATATCCTAAAGACTCTCTTACAGTCTCTGGATATGATGGATTTACTTGAAATATCTAGTATGTACTGAAACCTAAAGGACTGGCAGTTTTGGAGTAATGAGACTATCTTGAAGAGTCATAAGGGACTCTGTCACTTATCTCTGGCCTAGATTACTCGTATGAACATATACCCTAATGAAATTCAAGTATGAAGATCCATTTTCAGGCTGGAATTCTGTATTCATGAGAACTTATATAGATGGTTTGTTGTGCTCCATAACTCTTGGCCTTCCTACGTATCTGACATATTCTTTAGTGGAATTTTCTTTTAATGCATTTCCAATGATTTTAGACATCCTTGTACCTCCCCCTTCCTCTCCCCAACCGCCCACCCCCCTAAAAAAAAAAGCCAAACAAACAAACAAACTCAGGAAGACCTCAAGGAATCCATGTGATCGTCCTTTCTGTCCAATGCAGAATCAAAGAATCAACTGTATTTTTGTTACTCCTTACAGGTAATTGTCCAGACTGCTAAAGCTGTGAGATCACTTAAAGTGATCTCTTCCAGTACCTCATTATTCTTACCATTTGAAAGATTTTCCTGTTGCCCAAACTGAATCATTCTTGCTGCAGTATAATTCCATTACTTTTATGGGATTTATTCCCCTTCCCATTGCCACAGTCTTTGATGTACTAGAAAGATAGGGAACATGTCATTTTTTGGGCAGTTTTTCCACATTGTTAGAGCTTTTGGATTTATGGTTGTTCTTCTTTTCTGGATATTCTTCTGCTATTTTGCATCTTCTTGAAAAGCGTTGCCCATAATTGGATGGTTTGCTTCTTGAAACTTCCCAAAATTAACTGGAGCTGAAAGATTACTCCCTGTGTCTTCAGGGCTTCATGTCTGTACTTTTAAGTCCCTGAATGTTTATTTTTTCTTTGCTTCATCAAGATACTGCTATCTTATATCAAGCTTATGATTCACCAAAAGCAAGATCCTTTTCCCCAAAATTGCCACTCGCTTAGTTGTATGATTACTTTATTGTATGTATTTTGTATGATTATTTCTACTTAGATGCAGTATGTGACCTGTATTCCTGTTGATTATCTCCCTCTGTCTTTAGACCATTCCTTTTGTTTGTCAGGGTCCCCCTTATTTAAGTGTCCTGACAGGTTCATGTTGCCTGCAAGATTAATAAAAATGTTTTCTATTCCATCATCGAAGTTATTAAGGAATAAGTCTAAAGGAACAAAACTCATGGCAGAAATCCAGCTGACTGAGTTTGGTATTGTGATGGTTACTGTGTGAATCCCCTTACCAAATAGTCACACATCTGTGGAATACCATGACTGTCCTTGTTTCATTCTTGACTTGCCTATGTGAGCATTAGGTGATTGTCAAAAGCCAGTATAAAATCAAGATATAGGACATTTGCTGCTTTCTACAAGATCTCTTACGCTGTTGTAGAAAGAAATTATGTTATTTTGACATAATCAGTGTTGATTGCTACTTACCTTCTCGATTTAGGTGCTTACAAAGCAGTTTGATTCATTGTTCAAGTTTTTTCTTGGAATTAACATTAAGTTGACTCAGTTGAATTTCCTTGTTTTTTCCTATTCTTATTCTCTTTCTGTTTTCAACATAGATACTGTATTTATTATTATTATTTTCATGCCCTTCACAAATAATAAAATAAAGTCACAAATAATTGTTTCAGACAGTTCTTTGCAGATGCAGGGACAAAATTTCGTTGAGCCCAAAGGACTGGAAAACTATTTTACTTAGCTAAGTACTCTCCAATCTTTTCATTCTTTTTTCAAGAGTGAATTCTTACTCCTCTTCATGAGTATTAAGTGAATTTTCCATGTCTCTCAACTTGAAATTTTTAATGAAAGGTGATACAAAAAGGTATTAAGCACTTTAGCCTGCTCACATCATCAGCTGATTTTCCTCTACATTGATTAAGAGATCCACATTTTCCTTCATCTCCCTAAAGTACTAATAGAATGGTTTCTTGCTACTTCTGATGTCTCTTGTTAATTTTGTGCTCTGACCATTATGATTTTTTTTAAAAAAATGTTATTTTTTATGCTTATCCTCATATATTTTGATATTTTTCTGCTTACTTAGGTCTCTTTTTCCTCAACCGATGTCAGTAAAACTCCCATGATTTCATAATGTTATTACCTTATTTCTCTTTCCTCTTCTTGTGTGCTTATATATACATACATATTTTTTCTTTTTTTGAGGAATTGCGCTGTCTCCCTAGTTTCTTTTGTCTATTAGACTATCCATGGGATTTTTACCTACTGTAATCGTAAGTAAAGCTTCCATATTCTTTTTGTTTTCCAACACCTTGTTTTCTTTTCTATGTTTTTCATTCCTTTTTTTTTTCTCTCTCTCATTTGTTTATTTATTTATTTTTTATTATTTATTATTTTTATTTTTTTTAACTTGGAAGTTCTTGGGGTAAGGATTGTGTGATTCCGTGTTGTGTCTCAGTAGATGTGATTTTCTTCTGTCCTAATACATCATGTTCTTATCTTGGTAGCATTTTGGAAGTTTTGCAGATTGGTGCCATTATTTATCCATAACTGTCCCCTGAAATTAAACTCCGTCCTCCTCCTGGCCCAGCTTTGTGTGGGTCTGCTCTGTTGATTGACTTTGTTCCTGGTCATTTGCCATTTCCGTCTGTTGTGAACCAGACGAAGGTTGAATGCTCTTTCCCCAACACCATGTTGCTTAGTTAATAGGCGTTCTAGAGCGTTTGAACTCTGCATCTTGAAGCATTAGCGGCTTTCTAGCCTACTGAGCATGTCGTGTTGCCACCAATTTTTGCAGACTTGTCTGGGAAAAATCTTCCACACAATCGAATATTCAGTAGTCCTTGGCTTAGCACTTAGAAAGATATGAGCGCTTTTGAAAAAGAATCTTTCTTTTGGTTTGGTTTTAATAACAAACCCTCAGAAAATTCTGGAGGAGATGATGATTAAAGTACCTGTATGATCTTTTTTTTCTTTAATTCATTCTGAGACTGGCATTTGAAAACAGTGGGTGGGTACAGGTCACTTCACATTAATGGTCTAAAAGTAAGATGCAGTATTAAGATGCCTATTTACTCTTCCTCCATTGTCAGTGGAGAGGAGGAGAAATATCTCTAAATGGCCATTCATCCTAAATAGATTAGTATTTTAGATGGCATCACGGGCTCCCTGGAGATGGTTGTGGTAGCCTCAGCCTAGATACGAACTTTTAGGAAGGTAATAGTTAGGTTATGTGCGTTGCAGTCCAGTGCCTGATCAGACCTATCTGAAGAATATTTCCATTACTCATATAGGCCAGATAGATCGAAAGCTACATGGCTTTACATGCTTTACCTTATACTGTAGACATTTTAGGTATAAAATTTCAGAGTTTGGACTTGGTTTCTGGAGTCTCTTTGGGACATTTCTTTTGGGACCTCTCTAGCTATCTGATCTCCAGCTTGCTAATAAATACTATTCCATGAAGATTAACTAGTTAACATTTGCACACAGTTTCGAATATTTTAAACTCTCTAAGTTACCAGTATTTATATGAACATTTTTACATGTATTTTGGAGCAGTTCATGATGCAGCTACTAAAAATAAATGACCCTGGACAACAAACTAGACATATTTGTTGACTTTTGAGGAAGAGCTAATGTCATTTTTGTGTTGCACAAGCTTCCCTCTCTATCTCTGTACAGCCGTAAGGTGTCCATGACACTGTATTATTCTGGCCACTCTGTTGCCAAAAAGTTGTCAAGAAATTAGTGGGGAATTCAGAGAAGAGCAACAGAAGTTAAGAGGCTGAAGAGATTGAAATATGAGCAAAGATTACAAGAATTTAATGTGTACAGTTTGGACTAAATGATGACTAAGACATATGATAACAATCTACAAGTATTTGAAGGGTGTAAAACATTAAGACAAAAAAGGAATTATTTTAAGATGCTCAAAGGGGTAAAACTCAGCAAGGAAAAATTTCAGTGTGAATCACAAAAGCTTCCTGAGGATCACATGAGCTTGATTCATGGAATGGGTTCCTGGAGAAGGAGGTAAGAAGTCCACAGCTTTGCAGAGCGCCAGCATCTCACACACGTGTGCACATACACACAGATGTACACACATGCTCTGACTGTGGCACCATCAGTTTCTGAGCAACTGTTTAGAGCAGGGATGCCTCAGCTGAGGTCTGAGGGCTGTATGTAGCGTCGTTGGACCACCACGCTGGCCTGCTTCCTGAATCTTGCTTTTCTGAGGGCTCCTGAAGAATAATCTGCAGGCAAAAGGGTTCGTTCTGCCTTCAGCTGCTCTTTCAATGGAGTAGCCCTTTTCCAGCCTGTGGCTGTACATGAACCCATCTGGCTGATGAGCAAAGCCAGAATCAGGCTATTATCAACAGAATAATCCATCCAGTTCCTAGCTTTCTCCCTGGCAGTATGTGAGAAGTAACCCAGGGAAGAGTGTGTCGGAAGGGATACCACAGGAATCGGTGCATTGGTAGCTCCAATGCAGGCATTGGAGCAAATTGGTTTGCTCTTGGCAGCCGTCTTTTCCAGATGCTCTCCTTACCTGGAAGAGGCTGTGGGAGGTCAGTTTGGCTGTATGGATGATACTGGTCATTCCTGTAGTAAATGTGGTCATGTGATGGTCAGAAGGTCTTGCAGATACCTTCTGATATGGGAAGAAGACAAGTTGTCTGTTCAGGAAGGATCCTGAGCACTGCTAAACAGAGCAGTTCCTGAGAAGCAAGATCTGAATAGGCAGAAGACTCAAGGAAAGAAGAGCACTTTATAGTCTCCTGGGGTAGGATTTGTATGGCAGAGATGTCTGTAGCAGGTGTTCTCTCTGCAGCATCCCCCTTCTTTCATTTTTGGGAGTTGGTGCAATCACCTTAAAAATGGTTTTAAATAAACCTTTTCCCCACAACTTGGAGCCCTCATTTGTTAATTCTGATAAAGGCAGCAGATTTACATTATATGTTTGGTGTAATTACGAGGTCCTTTATCATCCTAGTGAATCATAGTGGACTAATTTAAGCCTAAGAATATTTAACTGTCTTTATTGCTGTTTGATAGGGATGGCAATTTTGCTTAATAGGGGGCATCTTTAAAACCTTTTCCCCACAACTTGGAGCCCTCATTTGTTAATTCTGATAAAGGCAGCAGATTTACATTATATGTTTGGTGTAATTACGAGGTCCTTTATCATCCTAGTGAATCATAGTGGACTAATTTAAGCCTAAGAATATTTAACTGTCTTTATTGCTGTTTGATAGGGATGGCAATTTTGCTTAATAGGGGGCATCTTTACAACCAGTTTTGTAGCGGAGATCCAGGCAGAAAGAGTGAGGAGTGGAGTTCTCTTCTTTCCCTCTTCTTCCCTCTGCTCCTCATTTTTAGTTTCCTGTGTCCAAAGCCATCATGCTTGCCAGCTTGTGATGCTGGCATCCCTGCTGTTAGCACTGAACTTGCTCTCTGTTGCAGTATAAATAGTGCTTGCTTCCAACTTTAGAGGACTACCAAGTGTGGCATGCCTTCTGCAGCGCACTGGGAAGCAGTAGAGGTAGAGGGGCTTCCCTTGGTGCAAGGGGGCTTGTTTTTGTGGCTTTGAAATCACCCAGCAACTCTGAGTGCATGTCTGGGGATGGGGGTAATATATTGGGTACTAGAATGCTTCAGTTCAGGTGTGGCTCAGCTTCAGAAGGTTGTACTTCACTGGCATGCACAGGGGGAAAGAAAACCAAATGCCATTCTGTTTCGTACTTCAGCTATGAAGCTGGGAGCACTCCCAGCTTTGGTAATCCCACATTCTCTGGAAACCACTGGACCGGGAAGGGGGAAATTGCACCCAGATGAGCCAGATGTTTTGAAATGTCATTTAGTTTGCTAGGCTGGAGCTTTTGGTTTGGTTAAAGCACCTGGTCTACTTTGTAAAACTATATGACCGGGCCAAACCAGAAACCAATTGGTCAGGTAGAGGCTCCAGTAGGAGGACTGAAGTGGTGGGCTGCTTTTGATTATAGAAGGGAAGATCCACTACAGTCTTTGCTGACAGCATCTGAAGTGTGGCCTTGACCTAATAATTTCTTGTGCTCTTGAAAAATGTTCCCTTAAAGTTACAGGATAGAAGGCATCTAGCTGTTTCTAAACTGAGACTCAACAGAGCCTTCTCTTGCCAGTTGAAAAGGTTGGGCTGTTTTACCCGGTCATGCTCTCGGGTCTTTCCCATTCTTGTGGGAATGCCGCTATGGAACATGTGGTCAGCTACAGGCTAAACCCTAAATAAAAAGAATTCTTTAAGTCTTGTGCCTGTTGCATTTAATTTTGAGTTTGACGGATCCCATTCTGTAACATCAGAGGCATCCTTCGTTTCAGGAGGCAGCTTGCACACACTAGTGCACGTGTTGTGGGGAAGGATTCAAGGTTTTCAGACTGTGCCATGTTGCTGCAGATCATATCACCTCAGTGGGTAAACAGTCCAAAAATAAAAAGAGCAAATGATGCAAAAAGGATTCCAGTTATATTTTTATATCTCATTAAGTTTCGCTCCTCCTTCTGGTTTTACTGGCAGAGATATGAGGGGAGTGTACGTCTCCATGTGAGAAGAGGTGAAAAGGCTTGCTTTGGTTGGGTGCGGAGGTGCTGTCATTTTTATTATTATTACTTTTTGCTACAGGGAGGTGCTTAGGATCTCCCGTGCCTGCCTCATTTGAGGATACCCTTATTTTATCATGGTTAGAAACCATCTGTTGACTTAAGATTGGTCACCAGTGGTTGCCAGTGGTCTGCTATGGGGTTCTTTATTTAGGTACTCAGCTCAAAGGACTACTGTCCCAAGCTGTCCTTTTAGCATAGAGGGTTGCTTAATATTGCTGCGAGCCAAAGATAGAGGGTGTAGGAGGGCGGGCTCCTTTGGATCCCTGTCCTCTTCAGCACTCACCGTGGAATGTGACATGAGTAACTAGTTAACGCTGTCGCCATCTGTTATTTTGGGGGGTCCCTGGCTGCCTCCCCTCGTTCCCCAGGGGATATCAGAGCGCAGGCTGGACGGCCGCATGGGAGCCTGGCCTGCTTGGCGCTCTCCTCAGGCGCCTCACGCCTCAGCCTGCGTCCGCAGGGGCGGCGGCAAGGCCGAGAAATCGCCCTCAGTTTTAGCGCGCCCTGGAGAACTGAGAATTCCTCCTCCGTTTTCTCCTTGGCTCCGTGCTGGGCTCCTCCAGGCTGCTCAGCACCTTTGCGGTTAATGGCTTTTCTGGGAATGAATTACAGCTGCCAGAAACGCTACAGTCCCATCCCAGATATTTTCCCACGTGGTGATAAGTTTATGCTCGAGGAATAGTCCAGTCAGTTTTTCTGGTTTGAAATTGGTCCATTGTCCTGTGGGAATGGTGAACCTTTTCCTTAGGTTCATCTGTGGTAAATGTTGTAGTTCTGTCAGATTTTGTTCTGGAAAACAGAACTTGTTTTTCAGACAGTAGCTATGGATTTGATAGAATGGGAGCTATTAGGACTCTTTTTATAGCCATAGTCCTGTGCTGCAAGAATTCTGCTTGTCTCATGTCCCCTACTACTATGTAGTTATTTATACCATCCTTACTGGATCTGGGATGCATGCTGCAAGGGGCACAACTACCCAGGGTGGATCTGCAAACATGGAGATGCATGGAAAACTTCAGTTAGTATTTAATGAAGTTCTTGCATACAATATGAGGACATCACTGACAGTTATACGCCTTGAAAAGTCGAAGCATCAACTTCTTTTATTTTTGTTACTGCTTAAAGCACACTTGGACTTGGTAGCTGGAGGAAAAGGTGTGATTTCTTAAAAGTCATTTCATTAAGCTGATACTGACAGATGGCTTTGCAAAGGCCAAAGAACGAGGTATCCCCAGTGAAAGGGTTAACAATTTTTAGTTAAAAAAACTCTTACTATGTGCAAGTAATGGCTGTTCTTTCTCTGAGAACACCAATGATTCTGTCACTTCACTGAAGGTCTCTCTGTATAATAGACAAAGTCCCCATAAGGAAAACAAAACACATTGCATCTGGGAATTAAAAAAAAAAAGAAAGAAAAAGAAGTATTTTCTTTGTTCCCAGTAACCTATATTGCTAATTCTAAAAATGAAATGGAATATTTTTCTAAAAACTTTGCACACAGCTCATGCATTTCCATGGAATGTCCTTAACTACTCACTGACTCACTGCCTATTCATTTATAGCTAATATATGGCACTTTTATTGTGGTTTCTAAAGTATGGAGGTTATGTGAGTCAGATGCAGCTTAGAATAGAGATTATCTTTAAATAATCAAAAACACACCTTGCCAAAAAAATACTGAAAAAGAGAAGAAAGCATTCAGTGTTCTCAAAATATGAAGTGCTTTTAAAAAAGATTTTTTTTCAATAAAAAAAGAGGGAAGAAATGTTATGTAAACTTAAGTGTTTAGCAGACATCCGTTTACTTCCTTCAAGGAGACTAGGGGTTTTAAGATTTCCAGAACCCATGAGAAAGACACATCCTTGAGTACTTACACCAAGGACACGATGGAAGGATTTTTCCTTGAAAATTTTCGGCAAGAAGACGTAAGGTTAGAGGTGGCATGAATCATAAATTTTTGAAGGTTTAATCAAGGACAGTTTGGAGATTGTGGGGATCTGGATCTTTCCTTAAAAAGGAAAAGAAAATCCCTTCCCTGCCTAACCCTTATTTTTACTTCTTCTTTCTCCTTCCTAACTTGACTATAATTGTCCTAAAGTTTTTTATTTATAATGCAGTGTTAGTAAGGGCAGTTATTAGTCTTGGTGCTTTGAAGTTTTTTGTTGTGACAGCTGCCAGGCTGGCATTTCCTGGACACCCATGGCATTTTATGATAACTTGCCTACTTCCCTTCTTTCCAATGGACTTTATCAGAAAGCATGAGCAAACTGTCAGAGCCAGGTTGCCGTATTTATTATTATTATTATTATTAATATAATATTATTATATATTATTATTAAATTAATAATAATATATTATTATTATTATGAATAGCAAGAATAATAATATTCCACCACCACCAACAACAAAAACAGAGGAGGGGTCATAGGGGGCTGCAGTTTAGAGAGTTTTGGGGATCCAAAGAATTATCAGCTCTTCTGGTAACATAGTCAGCAATGTTCTGGTCATCTGTAGAGAAAATACAAGAAGATGCCAAAGTTGGAAAAACATTTTTTTGTTGTTGTTCTTTTGTTGTTTGTTTGTTGTTTTAGGATTTGGTGTAGAAACAAATGTGGCAGGCCTGCCAACCTGCTACCAACTTATGTAGAAGCTACATTGTAATAAAAGTCATTCCATTATTGAACTATGCACTGACATAGCAAAATCATATATCTTTGATATCCAAAAAATGCAGTTGGTTTAAAACGTCCAAACAACCTCGCACAGAAATATTTTCAACAATACATTGACTCTTGTTTTTCGATTGCTACAGGGCTTTTTTTTCCTGTGATGATTGTTTTTTAATAACCTCAGAAACAAATATGTCTCAGTTTTGAGCTTTAATCTGTGCCTTGTGTACTCTAATGACCTCCTAGTCTCACACTCTGTGACATGTCAGTCTACTGCTGTGGCAAGAGGGTGATCTGGGCCGTCATGGAAGTGTTGATATGCCCCTTTAGCCCGTACACTTAGGACAGAAAAGTTCAAAGCAATACATTAACCAAACGTATGAAATGTTACGCGAACCCATAATTCAGCTACCGAGTGTCCCTCTCCCAGTTTATGAGTAGTTCGTTATCTGTGTTGTGACTTTAAATATGAGCACCAGGTGTGAAGATTTCTATTTATTTTTATTTAAGCAAAAACAAACACAAAATTTCAGAGCTGATCATCAGAGATGATGAAATGTAAAGATGTGAGGTGAGTTTAGTAAACAGTCACAGTGCATATGCCTAAACAAAGAAGGGGATTGTAGAATGTGGTATTAGTTTATAATACTCTCTTTTCATTGCTATATAGCCATCTGCCTTTCTGGCACGTTCCTTAAAATCTGGTGATCTCATTTCAGTTCATAACCTTCATTGGTGTTTCCTCTGCTGAGTTAGTGGGATCATTTAGATCACGACGTAAATGCTGTCAACATATGCTGATCTGGAAATGAAACTTACTGCAAAATGTTCCTCATAGGAACTAAAAGATAGGACTGACCTTTTTTATGAAACGAGGAGTCTAACTGACTCTGTTACTGGAGAGGCATGGTGTGAATATCGGTCTGGGGGCAAAGGTGCTCTCCTTGGCACTCATTTGACATTCTCTGTGGTCTTCAGTGCACTACCCAACTGTTCTGCCTGGAATTTCACCTTCTGTAACATGCAGAATGATACCTGCCTCCCCGATGAAGGCTGTGAAGATCAGTTAATGCCTGTGAAAACAAAAGTGTGATTTTAAAAAAATTACACGTCACCATTTGATGTTCTCATTAAATTGAAGACTGTGCAAGTGAACACTTTCACCTTCATAATCCAACACCTTTTATGTTCTTGTTCAATGAGTCAGGCATCTATTTATGACATTGTGGAATTGTCTTTGCTTGAAGACATGCATGGTCTAACATCTTAAGCACACTGTCTAGTTTTCACCAAGAAACATCACCATCATTTAAAAGTTCTTATTGAACCTTTGTCTTAAAAGTTTATTATTATTATTTTCTCTTCAGCTGTTCACTTTGAATAAATGACAGTAAATGAGAACATGAGTTAGACTTGGGGGTCTGAAACTCAGTTTACCTCTGACTTGCTAGAAATCCTGGAGCGTGTCTCCAGGATCCCAGACTCCTGTGTATTGAGTCTTGACAAATCCCCTTGGATCAGTCCAATGCTTTATTAGAGAGTGTTGGGAAGAATACAGAAAATTTGTCCATGAGTACTGAATTGTTTAACTTTTCTCATCTGTGAAGTGGTACAGAGATGAAATCAGATGCAAGTTCTAATATTCAGCATTTTAATCATTGGCTTGCCTAAATGAATATGTGATGGTGGTTTTAAAAGTATTGAATGTTTCATTTTGATGCACAGTTTCGGAAGAAGGGTTAAAAGATCAGGAGAGCCAAGCTCAGGATAGTGGGTCTCTTGTTTGTTTATTTTTTATTAGGGAATATACTTTGAAGAAAAGGAACTTGAAGCTCCTCACTTAGGCTGTTCTTGAATTGTGGTGTAGATGTTTTGAGGGTATAAACCACAGAGGAAGTTGGGATAAAATAGCTACTTAAAAAGAGATTAAGGGATTTACTGCAGTGCCTCTATGGGTTGTGATTTAAAGGGAGAAGAGCCCAATTTTTCATAATGCAGCTTCTTTTATTAGCTGCAGGTTTTAACTTCTTGGAAAGATTCTCACATCTTTCTATCAGCCAATTTTGGGAGTTAATCCAGAGCAGTCAACAGAACTGCACATTACATTTTATTTCTTGGTACTTTCAAAAGCTTTTCAGTGTCTAATCTGTCAAGGGTACCTCTGTAGCCTTTACGTGGAAATGGTATTGGCAGGAAAGAGTAACAGAAGACCATATTTAAATGACCCTTTATAGAAATAACAAAAATTGGAAGTTGGGGTATGGAGAGAAAAAGGCATCATTTAAACCAGAATGGAATAAAACCATGATGATTCCAGGTCAAAACACTCTTGAAACTTCTCTTTGAGATTCGTGGGCTTTTTTTGCTTTGCTTTGTTTTCCTCTCTGCAGCAATTATATTTGGGATAGAACCTGTCAAAATATTCAAAAGAGTATTTTTTGAAGTTCTTGATCATCTTTAGTGGAAAATTATTTCTCTGTGTGAAATGGATTGAGAGTGGCACAGTGTTGGGCAGGTGAGTCCAAAAAGCTGAGTACTGGTGTCTCTTTCAGTAAGTGGAGATTTTGTCATTAATCGCAGGGGAATAAATGATATGCTAGTTGATATATGTTTGTGTTTGAAATGGTTTTCTCCATTACACATCTATCTTTTTTTTTTTCTCTCAAGTGGAAGAGGACCAAGAGATGAGTTTGAACACCTGACAAGTGTGACGATCCGTTCAGCTTATTCCTTAGCTCTCCCTGTGGCTCTACTTTGTCCTTTTTGAGCTGTCCCAAGCAAAGCTGTTCTGGGCAGTGTGAATGTGAGCTAGTCCGTGCCGCTAAGGCTGAGGAACCAGGGCCAGGTTCAGGTTCTTTTGGTCCTCTCTCATACATGACTATGCAGAAGTAGCCTCTGTGACCGGGATTCAGCTGTCTGATGCAAAAATCGCCAAGCTGATGTCTGTTCTCCCACCTGGCTAGTGTATTTGTGCAGGCAGTGGTTACTTGTCTTGTTTGAAGCTGCTGGGCATCTCTTTGTCCTGTGCGACTGGCTGGAATTGGTAGGTGAGGTAGTGATGGGTTTGGTAAATACCAAATACAAAATACAGGTTTTGTAGATGTAGTGTCCAGGGCTCATCACTAGGTTCAGTTTGAGATGGGAGAGGTTGGGTTGGTGCCACTGAAGATCCTGCAAAGGCAGTAATTAGTTCTGTTCTGTGCCAAATGTCACTGAGGAATTGGCTCTTTCATGCATGGTTTGTAGGTTTTTTTCCCCCCCAAGAAGGAGTCACAACAGCAGATTGGGTTGACATGAAAGAAATCTGTGAGCACCTTTATTTGGGTGTTACTCAGCCATTCTGCTACCATTTGGGGATTCTCCACTGAAGTTAAGTGCTTGCTCTTGAAGACTTTTCTGATTGCTATTCAAGGGACACTGTGCTAATGAGCTGTAATGAGCAAAAAACAAAACTCTAGCTTCCTCCATTGACTCTCTCTGATTCCAACATCAGTCTGGACAAAATAGATGGCCAAATTAATCGGAGGCCTTCTGTCAGCCTGGCTTCATTTCCTGTGATGATCTGGACTTGCAGAGAATTTGTCTGGGAGGGCTGAATTGAAATTCGAGGTTTCCATGGTGGTCGTTGCACATCACTCCTGTCTATGTGCATTTGGGCAATTCTTTGCCCTGCCTGTGAAGGGGAAAAGAGAATTTGGTTCAGCCTGTGAGCATTAGTTACTTTTTGCCTTCTTGCCATGTTTCTTAGACTAGGTTGGATGTTTTTTAATGGATTTCTTTGGAAGAAGTTCAGTGGCAAGAATGTTTTCTTTCTTAGGAAATGTTTAATAAATGTTAATAAAAAATATCAACACAATCCAACCCCCAGTGGTTTCTATCATGTAGCTTTTTCTTATTTATGTAATTTCATTCTAGTTGCTTTTGACCAAACCAGCTAATGTGGGATCCTAGCCCACATTAAGATCTAACTTCCTATTTTTCGGTCTGCAGTTTGGAAATGTAAGTATCTGATACCCAGATAAGCCTGAAGTGAGACCAGTTTGGTGGATTATATATATAGTTTTTTAAGTTATTATTTGTGTGGTGGTAGAAGAAAAAAAAAAGTGAAAAGGGCAGAAGCCTTGGATTTGGGCCAGCAGACTATTCCAGAGACCTTACAGTACTACTGGAAATTGCTGGAAGATTTCACTCTGAAGATTAGGGCTCATAAATGCGAATGAGAAAATAAATTTAGAAATATTTCAGGTTAAATCTTTTCAGTCTGGTTTTCTCCTTACTGCCTTTCAGCATCTTATGTTTTCTCTTTGCATTCCATCCCTAAAAGCTTTTTCTAGTTTAAGAAATTGTTGAAATGTTTATTTTATGACTAGTATAGTATTTAAAGTTCTCCAACTTCAGGGGTGCACATCATGCTGAAACTAATGGTATACCCACCATTTCTGCCTCTAAAAGACTGGAAGAGAGAGAGAGGTGAGAAAAGTAGCTTTTGTGCATGTATCCCATAGCTTTTGTTCAACATAGTTTCATGCAAAGTGACACTTTTTTAACATAAAAAGCATTTGAAAATGTTTGTCAGGACTGACTGCTCATGTGGTGATTTCATCCTAGCATAATTTTAAACTAGCAGCAGAATTTTCTCCACCATCATCTCCTATCCCACCCTGCCAAGTTGCCTGCAAATGTGGATTGCAATGAGGGTACCTTTTAAGCAGAATGTTACTGTATACCACCATGGATTTCTTTCCACAGATGAATGGGTAAATTCTTCTTTTTTAACTGAACTATAAACCAGCTAGGTTAGCATAAACCAGACAGAGCTGGAACAGCTGCCTTCAGCACCAAAAGACCCACCAGCTGAGCTGCAAGATAACAGTTCAATCTTGAGTTTGGAGAAACATTTCTTGTTTCCTTCTTATTTACTGAATTTTACCTTGGTTAGGCACAGAACGCTGAGGAAAAGGCAGTGCTGAAACTTTCCCCTCTTAGATGAGGAATTGGAGCATGGAGAGGCTGCCTCTTGCCAAAAGGAACAGAGGAAGGATGAGCAAACCTACCTGTCCACAGCCTACACTGTTGCTGTTTCTTTTAAGACAAACTATTCGTGTGTACTCCGTGTGCCAAGCTATTGTGGACAGTTCCATCACAGCAGTTAGGAAGTCTGTTTTCTTCTTCTCTCAACCTCAGGAAAAAAACTACTGATCTTTGGATCCTAGGTCTCATCTATATCGAAGTGTGGTTACGTGTTATAACACAACCCATTGGTATGGTTGGGGTTGCTCTTTACTCTGCAAAGTACTAGTCTTTACAAAGTTTTGAACTTCATAGGGCTTTTTTATTTTGAGCCTCTAAAGAATACAGTAATGCAGCTGGTACTTTACATCTCTGCAGTTCATGTCTGCTTTACTTACATCTCCATGCATTTCCAAAGATGTTCAAGAAACATGGAAACTGGTGGGAGGGGGACCTCACGATGCTGTTTGTTAGGAATTCCGTTTGGATCTCTCGCTTCCATTTAGAACCTATTTTCTGTTAAAAGAAAACATGACATTGTGTTGAGAGAGGAAGACTTGCCCTGGTTAGAGAAAGATTGGGTCAGGGAGCACCGAAGGAAACTCGATACCCACAAATCCATGGGCCCCGATGGGATGCACCCCAGAGTTCTGTGTGAGCTGGAGGATGTCATAGCTAAGCCACTCTCCATCATCTCTGAAAGATCCTGGAGAACGAGGGAGGTGCCAGAAGACTGGAAGAAATCCAATGTCACGCCACTCTTCAGAAAAGGCAAGGAGGACCCAGGCAACTACAGGCCAGTGAGCCTCACCTCCAGCCCCAGAAAAGTGATGGAACGGCTCGTACTGGCCGCTGTCTCCAGGCCCATGGAGGAGGAGAAGGTGCTCAAGAGTAGTCAGCATGGATTC
>NW_010578515.1:60735-90460 GCF_000705375.1 Tinamus guttatus | reverse complement strand
CACTGACATAATGAGAGGAAATGGCCGGAAACTGAAGCATCAAAAGTTCCACAGGAACTTAAGGAAAAATTTCTTAACAGTGAGGGTGACAGAGCACTGGAACAGGCTGCGCAGAGAGGCTGTGGAGTCTCCTTCTCTGGAGATCTTCAAAGCCCGCTTGGACGCAGTCCTGTGCCACGTGCTCTAGGTGTCCCTGCATATGCAGGGGGGTTGGACTAGATGACCTCTAGAGGTCCCTTCCAACCTTAAGCATTCTATGATTCTATGATTAAGTGGATCCATATACTTCTGAAAATTTTAAAATTTTCCGGTGAAATTTAGGAGCTAGAAAAAGGACTAACCAAAAGTTGTATGCAATTTAATCACTGAAATACAGTAATTTGACATTAGTGGAGATTGCATTTGGGTTCAGAATTTTTGAAGGGTTTTACCAATTTTATTAATGATTCATGAGATTCTACAGCAAAAAGGGGAACTTCAAGAATCCTTTCAGCGTGGTTAGTTGCCATATATCCAGGTTCCACTGAGATGTGGAGCAACCTTGTTTCAGTCCTTTATGCGAATCAGATTGTCAGATCTTGTCCCAGGATCTCACCAGCCTCAGCTGAAGTGGGTATCTGTGTTGCCCAGAATTAAAAGCCTTGGTTCTGTTCAGAGCCCCTTTGCTACTTTCCAATGTGTTAAGTGCAAAAAAACGCAGCCAAATGCATTTTTTTTCAAGTGGAAGGTGTCTCTTTAGAGGAGATTTTCATTCGTGTTAGTCGTCTGCTGCTTAGCTATTATTCAGCTTGTAGCATATGGTGCTCCACAGAGGTGGTGGTGCAGCTCTCTGAAAGCCAGTTGTCCCTATGAGGTCACTTGCCAAAGTTTAAATCCTCTTCCTGTCCCCTCTGCGTGGTAGGATGATACTTTTTGTTTCTCTGCAATGGGGACTTGAGAGGAAGACGTGTGAGGTAAGATCCTGGATGCAGCGCAAACTGAGGGAATTATTATCCAGTAATTTTGTCAGGGCAGCTGGTTTCAGCCTATCGCAGGGGTTGCAGAATTTGGATTATGTGGTGCTCTCTAACCCATGCTGGGCTTTCTCTTTAAAAGCGAGCCGCTGCAGCCAGCACATGGCTTTAGTGCTAGGGCTGAAGCAGGCCCAGCGCGTGACACGGGGCCAGGCCCAAGCACGTGTCGGGCCTGCTCTGATCTGTTGTACGTTGACATGGGGTGCTAAACTGTGAAGTTGGGTCCCCACTGAGAACCCTTCTCCTCATACTTCCTCTAGGAAGCCTCCTCAGCCTCTTCTTCTGCTCAGGCTGTCCCTCTTAGCAGCAGAAATGGCAAAATATATCCAATGTATAGGAACAAAAAGTGTAACCGCCTCCAGAGTGCGGAGTGTTAATACACACCATACATGTGTCTGTGTCAGCAGTGTTAGAAAAATCATGTTCACGTTAGAAACATTTAGAAAATTTCCTAGCCCAGATCCTTTGCTAATGAGAATTTATCCTGC
Source organism: Tinamus guttatus (assembly GCF_000705375.1). The sequence goes on along the minus strand of NW_010578515.1, from coordinate 88,959 downwards.
CATATTGAAACCGGTGATGACACATTTGCATATTGCAGCACAAATCTGACTCGTATTCACTTTTCTTCATATAATGTCCATCTTGTAATGACATTACAAGACCAAGTAAAGGTAGAGTTCTGCTGCTCAGGTGACATTTATTTGACACTGCTAGTTAAATAGAGATTTGAAGATTTTCCTTGAATCCATTCCCTGCACTAAAAGAAAACAAAGTTGCAAAGAGGAAAGAAATACTACAAAAATATCCATTTATCTTACCAAAGTAGAAGAGAAGCCATCTAGGTGCTGCTTGCTGCTTTCTTGCTTTGCTAAGGTGTGCATATAATCCGTTCAGAAATACCATTAAGAGACTAAAGGAGTTGCACAGAGAAATTTGGGAAGTGCAGAAATAGAGGCCAAACATTGCATTTCTAAAGGGAGACTGGCAACCTAAAATCATCACTTTTCTTTCTCACTGCTGTTAGCCACACACAGCACTTACATAACTGAAGAAAAACATATCTTTATTTTGTACAGTTGGTAGGCTTTTGGTGGAGACACTTTGTCTTGCTGGTATATGGATTTTGCATGTTGATGTGTCATTTGGCAATAAGAAAAGGAAAAAAGCAATAAGAAAAGAGGTAAAATAAAGATTGGAGGGGAAAAAATAGAGACATGCTAAGATATGCTTGCAACCCTCTGAACATTCATAGAGTATCTCAGAAAAAAAAAAAAAAGTAATAACCAGATTTTTGCCCAGCTGATTTTATAAAAATTGACTTTACTTCACTTTGGTAGTACATCAAGTGATTTTTTCATTTTTTTTTGTTAGGTCTTGAATGGATGTTGGAGGGGATGCTGGTGCAGGAGCATGGATTAGACCTTATATTTTCTGCTTATGCTAATATTTTTGTCATAAGTATTGAGTTTATCTTGGCTGACCCAGACTTTTCAAATAATGATTTGTCTTTGAGTTTTCTCTCTTAGAAACAAAAGTGCATTTTTGATGAAAATATATTGATCTGCTACCCAGCATTTTTTAGGCTCAGAAAAAGAAAATCTTGAATGAGCTATGAAATACACAGAAGTCTTCTAGTAATAAACTTTCAGAACCGTATTTTATTCTGTAGCATGAAGCTCAAAAGCTCTCGACAGGTTTTTGAGGAACTGCTACTCAATTATACCTGGTCGTTCATGCAGTGGCTGCCGTACCCTTCAGTACCTTAGCAGCCCAAAGGCACCCAGAATCGCAGCAACGCTACTGAATGTCCTGATGTCTTGGTGGGAGGAAACCTAGAAGGAAACCTGGTGGGCTGCAAAGAGAAGAAAGGCTGCTGCACATGCACATTTCCCCTTCATATGGAATTGAGATGTTGTGTTGAGTGTTTTCTTGGGAATAGTCACCAAGACTTGTGGCAGCTGCAGCTCACACCTGTGTGGCCCAGGGGAGCCCTGGCATTTTTTTGTGGCCCTGGCTCCTGGAGGGTGCCAGGATGAAGCAGTATCCAGCCTTCAAGGAGGAGGAATTTGGCTCCTGCAAGACAGGTCTTCCATTGCACTTCGATTTCTTTCAGTTAATATGAAAAGCAGAGACCTTGTCATCAATCCCATTATGTTGAAGGCCATAGGAGGAGGTAGCCCTGCTACGAGTAGGGGCCCTGTGCTTGCACACAGCTTTGGGGACCCTTTGTGGCCTGCAGCTCCCTCTGCTCAGGTGCTGCTAAAAGGGAGGTCCTGTCCCTACCCTGCATCTGCAGTGCAGTCCCGTGACAGGTTTTTTCCAGGTATTTTCACCGCCCTGTGTTTACCACACCACTACCCCAACTGCAAAAGCTGGAATGTTTTTTGTTAGTCTCATTGACTGGGTAGTTTATTATCATGCAGATTTTTTTGTCTGAAGGCCTGTTATTCATGCTGGGTGGAGGTGTTTGGCTTCAGTCAGTCGCACTTATCTGTCTGCGTCCATGTTTCAAGGATTTCCATGGTATTGACATTTCCATTTGAGGAATCTGAAGAATGTTCAATTACATACAGGCCATGAAACATATTTACTTCTTCTTTTTTTCTTAAAGTCTGCCAACTGTTCCCTGCCAAACTTTTAAATGGGCTGCTATAGCTCTAAGATTTTTTTTATTTATCTGCTGTATTGTAATATATACACACTGTGCACATGCAAATAAAATCTCATACCATAGTATTAGAAGACAGCACTAGATTTTTATCTGGAGGATTACTGCTTGCCTGTTTTTAATTTATATAATGCTCTTGTTAATAGTAGTACCTCTTTAAAATGCCCAATAAAATAGTGTAGCATTAATTTAAATAGAAATTCCAGTCATTTTCAATTTTTCCCCATTATAACAGGTCAGTCTTTTAACAGATGTCTCAATAACTTTGCTATTAACAGGAATATTTCATGAATTAAAATCAGGCCTCTTTGTCTCTGTCACTCATTGAAATGACCTACATATTTAGCAGATGGAGAGGACTTGCTTGTATGTTAATACTGACGTGGTAGGGTTTTTTCAGTTGTGTATTTTTGGAGAAGAGAGAAAGATTTAACATAAGTTAACATAGTTTATTTTTTATTAATACCATACTTCAGTTGCCCTTTACAGCAGAATCGTATTAGGCACATCCTGCCTTTTAAGCGTAGAAAACATCTAGGACATTTCTCTTGGGCAGCAAACTTCTCTCTTAATGTAAACCTTTCAGTGAAGCAATGGACAACTTTTTGCAAGTATATGGACAGATGGAGCTGAAGGAGAAGGTGGAATAATTCAGTTGTTGCGGTTCTAGATGAAATCTCCTCCTTTGGGGGAGTATGTTCTTCTGCTTCAGTATTTTCACTCCACTTGCTTGGTGTAGTGAGACTTTCATCACTGTACTTAGGGCCTCTCACTTATACATTGTTATGCCAGCACGTGTTTATATATCCTTTGAAGAATCAAAAGGGAGACTGAAAATTTCATTGACTCTCATGATGACAGCAGATCATGAAGCTATGAAGCAAGAGATTCAGTTGTAGATTTGGTCTGTTTACCTACTGCAAAATCGCTCTCTGGCGCCCTGTGCACTAGTGCAGGTAGAAATGATTGCTTATTATTTTTTTGTGAGTTTGATTGGAATGTAACTAATTACACAAGCAGGCAGAAAAACTCTACACATAAATGTGCTCTTAGAGGATGTAATATATCCTACAGTCATTAATCAAGAGATTAAAAGACACAGTGGGATCAGGTGAAGTTACTTGAGGGAAACATTTGACCTGCTATCTTCTGTTTTTCTCTAAATGCCTAAGTCAAGGAGATACTAAGTTTCTGCAATTTCTATCAACCTTGCGAGAGCTGCAAGTGCTAAACACTCTGGCAGATCAGTGTGTCAGGACTCTCTGATCAAATGTAATGACATTTTGTCTGATAAATACCTAGAATAGCAGAATTGGCAGTTACGGCCACTGCAATGTTTTTTATTGCTGCAGATTCTCCTTGTTTGCAAGGAAGTTCAACTTGTTCTAGCCAGTGAGAGCAGCCACTGCAGCCAGTGATCTCTCAAACCATTGGGGCATTGGAGGGATTGGACTGGAAATCAGGAAAGGCGTCGACTTATCCTAAACTTACCCTAAACTTGGCCTTTGTAGAATTGCCTACTGTTGCTTCCAGCCTACAACCTCTAGGTCTGGGAGTAGGTGAAATGCTTTATGTAACACCACTAGCGCTGCTGCAGCAAATTACATTGGCTAACTAAATTAGTTGTTTATGTTCGTATGAATAGATGCCTCCAGAGGACTTGGGTTGCCTCGTGGAATTTAACAAAGTCTTTTTTTATGCGTAAGTTAATTCAGATGGAATCAGATATCTTTCTGGAGTGAAGGCCTACCTAGTTCATTTTAACTCCTCACGATTTCTCCTTTTAAGGGGTTGCAGGTGAGGTAGTGCCTGGGCCCCATTTTTTATAATTGTTACAGTAAAAACATAAAATCAGTGCATTAGTCATGATTTTGCTGAGTATCGCTGTTAGCTTCTAAATGAAAAGGAGCTTTTTGATTTATTAGATGTTTTCATGTAACACGGATTAAAGACATAATCCCATAGAACACAACTGGTTGTTTGTTATTTATTTAAATTAAATAAATAAATAAATGAAGTAGTGATACCCTTTTAGCAGTATCTTTTAACTCTTTTTCTCCTTGCCCAGAGTATGTCTGGGACGAGTGAGAAAGACATCTAGGCGGAGACAACAGGCGGAAGGATGTGGTACATCCTGTGCCCATTAACACTATCAGTTAGCACCATTTATCTTGAAATTTATCCAGATTGGAACACAAAGTCTGTGTGCCAGGGCTTGGGCAGACAGAAGCAGAGCAAGAGGATGGGACCTGTGGAGACACTGGCCAATGTGGGGGAGAGAGCAAAGGCATGCAGCAGTTCCACAAAAAGCTGCACTTGGTGTGTGTGTGTGTGAAAATTCGATTATATGATGATTCTTTCAACATAAACACAGTTTTCTAAGGACTTATTAATGCTTCAGTAGCATAGTGGAAAGACACTAGTGCAGTCCGCTTTAATAGCTTTCTGGCTTGAACCCCAATACATTATGTTCTAGTAATAGTTTATGGGTGACTGCAATAAATTGGTAGCAAGTGTTTTCCATTTTTTGGCTCCTCTTATCAGATCTGCTGGTGGAACATTTTGTTCTGAGAATATTGCAAAGGCAATTGATCTGCTTTGGATGTGTGCTCAAGAGTCCTGTGCCTTTTAAAATCTATGTACATGCGAGCTTTTTCCCCGTGTTCCGAGCTGCGCAGTACAACGCTGGGGGCCAGTAAAATGTTGCAGGGGATCTGAGCAGTTGGTTAAACCCAGCAGGACTCCACCTAGCCTAACTAATGTTCTGTGAGTCCTGCCAAAAAGGCACAGTTTTCCTTCCCCCCCTACTACTTCCCCTCCCAATGCTTTCATTGTTCTAGTCTTTTCATACAACAGTGGAAAATTTGTTCTCATCCATGATGGAATAAAGATTATTCACACGGGTTCATTTTAAACCCAAAAAGCCTTTATGAAACAGAAAAAGACCTGGAGTATTCTGCCTTAGAGATGGGCCTGATATGGTCACCTTTGATTTCTCTTGGATTTTGAGCTGATCTTAACTGTAATTACGGAGTGAGATTCTGTGGCCTCTATTATGCAGGAGCTGTCCCTCTTGGTCTCCGAATCAATTAATTTGCAGCTCCAGATCATCTCTGTAGTGAGCCTAATTGAAACATCCTGCTTTCATCTCCACTCCCACAACCAGAAGAAGGGTTTGGTAGCAAAACCCTGATTGGGGGGCGGAATCATCTAGCTGGTTCCTGTCTATGCGAGGCCAAACAAAACCTGTCAACCCCAACTGCCCCTGTGTTGATGATGGAGAAGCCACGGACCAGACTATTGGGGAGTTGTCCCTCATCCGGTGAGTTGTGCTGCTGAGCATCTTGTGCTCACTCCGAGCTCAGCCTAACTTCCTCCAGCAGCCAACATGCTGGCTCTTCGCACACTCATCCAAAATACTTTGTAGATTAGGCTCAAAATGAAAATGGGTACATCTCTCTAAGATAACATTAAACACATGTAAAATTAAAGGACAACGGAGTACCTACTTCATTCCTTTAATCTCCTGCATGTACTGGAACATTTGTTTTTTATAAAGTTTATATTACAAAAATACTGGACTTGGGCAAAAAAGCTATCTTAAAGAATGTAAATCAAAGTCTGGAGATCTCTGAAGCACTGAGTGGATAGATACTTGAGATATATTTAAAGTAACAGAATGTGGACTTTGCCCAGTTAATGTTAAAGTATCCCAAATGACAGCAGGGAAGTCAGTTTGGTTGTCATATAAAGCTGTGGAGAGAGTTGGAGATGAACAGTAAGTACTGAAAATCTGGCCCTGAGACAATAAATGGAAGTGCTAAGTGGATGAGAGTGAGAAACGTTGAAGGAAATTAGAAACAGAGAAGTACAAAATAAGGGTTGTCATACCAGAACCACTTTTAATGGTTTTTATACTCTCATAAGCCTAATAAATGTGAATATTTCTTCTCTGATGCATAGGGACAATATTATCAAGGCATGTAATGGACTCTTAGAAGAAGAGGAGCACCCTAATGAAAGGCTGTGCAAGTTGAACTCCGATCACAGAGATTCAACGCTAGCTTTGGGCAATTCCCATGCTGTGGGTCTGCTCTACTTTCACTGTTTACTGTGAACTAGCATCCTATTCTGTTGTTTTCTGAGCTAGATTAATTGCTGAGGTGATGCTGTCAACTACTTGGGAGCACTGCTCTATAGCAGTCTCATTTTCTGACTTTCCGTCTTTTGCCCTAGATAAAGGAGAGGACAGTCTTAGGAACAAAGCTGCATCAGGCTGTTTCATTCTGCAGACAAATACATCCCCTTTCCCTGGTAAGGATTCTGGGCAGGGCTGACCAGTAGGCAATTTCCTGTAGTAAACAGGACAGTAATTAGAGCGGTCGTTCCAGAGCACTGCACATCCAGTGTCTCTTATTACAGCATCACAGAAATCGTGCGAGAAACAACCACAGACGCAGGTTGCTATTATTCATTTCAGCCTTATTAAGGCAAATATACAATGCAAAAAAATTCATGTGCTAGATGGTCATGTATTTGTAATCATTTGCATCATTAACATACCCTTAAGGTACATGTACAAGATAGGAGTTGAAGAAGGCAATCTGGCTAGAAAGGTTAAACCCCATTTCCTGAAACAAGACTGCTTTCTAGGGCTTCTCATCTCTATAAAGTAGTTAGTTTATCAGTTTTTATGAAGGAACACATTTGTTTGTATGGGTATAGGGAAATACACTGCAATCAGTACAGTCGTCTGTAACATATTAATACAAAAAAATGGACCTATATCTGCCCTGGTTTATAGTGGGCAATATTTTTCTGGAATTATTTGGATAGAGAGGTCAGAAGCAGCGAACTGCAGGAAGAACGATCTATTTAAAAGTGAAAGGGTGGAGGAAGAAATTCTTGAGGTGTATTCCTTTTAAGTTTGCTGTATTTCTCCATTATATAAAGTGGTCTCCTTATAAAGCTGTTATCGTGTGTTTGGAATAAACAGTAGAGTGCTATATTTCATTGTAATGTCTGTCTATAGAAAGTGCTGGCTCTCAGATCAGCTGTTTACATTTTTTTGAGAAAGCTCCCATCTGTTACATCAAACTTGTTAGCATAGGTCTACAGGATATGATAACATTAATGCTTTAAGTATCCAAATGAAATGTCAGTCCAGTTGCATATACAGAGTTCAGATGTGGCAGTGTCCTGAATCCACCTCGCCTCCTAACAGGCGTTTAATAATCCCTTTAAGTATCTGTAGACGTCTAAGTCTTTGAGGGGCTGCGAGGGCCCAGATGTACAAATGCAGTTACAACATCAAATCCTCACAAAAGCTTTTCCACCACGCTAGCATGACCACATAAAATTGTGGCCTCATTTTTTTTTGGCTCTGCAGCTACAGCACAGCAAAGACCTATTTAAATAGAAAATAGGCTTGCTAAGGGAAATATCTCAGCTTCATGCTGTTCCCAGTGAAGTTAAAGGCAAAGTGCTCACATAAGTAGGATTATACCTTACTTCCATCTATACTTTGCTACTCATTGAAAAACACTTTTTAGTATGTTTGTTCCTTCTTTGTTATGTTTCGCTCTGCTTCAGTTTGCTATATACTGAGTCCTTGATATTCTTATTTTTTGTATGAGCTGCTCTAATTTATTCTTATAGTGGCCATCTGACTAGAATGAAGATGTATGCCCCTATTTTGATCCTTGTAATGATGGAGGGTGAAATGCAAGTTTGCTATATTACCTTTCTTGTTTCTACTCTTTTGTATCCATGGTTTTTTAATTTACATGGCATTGTGAATGAAAACTCTTATCTTCTGTTATGTTTTTTTCCTGCCACTCAAACTTTGCATCAACACAAAAGGTTTGTTCTTTACTTCGTGTTCAGTATTTGGTCATATTCATTATGAGGTGTATCTAGCATACACAGATCACAAATTATATATAAAATACCATTTCACACGGCTTTTTCCCTGATATCTTATTATTAAAGGCTGTTTTTTAGTAACTAGAAACCCAGTCTGCATTCAAACTGCATTCAAATGAGCTTTGCACATCTAATCATATCTATTTTTATTCCCAAATGCTAGGTGGTCAACAGTAATTTCAAATACAATGCTCGTAAATCGTATTGTTCATAAACAAAATGGACCTGGCTAAATAGGATCATACAGAGGGTTAATAGCCCAATCACAGACTCACAGAATGGTTGAGGTTGGAAGGGAACCTCTACAGATCATCTAGTCCAACCCCCCTGCTCCAGCAGGGACACCCAGAGCACGTGGCACAGGACTGCATCCAGGCGGGTTTGGAAGATCTCCAGAGAAGGAGACTCCACAACCTCTCTGGGCAGCCTGTTCCAGGGCTCTGTCACCCTAAATAACAATTAAAACAATCCTCTTCAACTCAGTAATATCTTCAGCTACTTGTCTTCATCCTTCCCACACCACCATCCTTACTAATACTGCAAAAAATAGCCGGACCTTCTAACGTACCTGGATCTTCACTGAGTCTGAGATCATGAGATAAACTTTTTCTTCTGAGACAGCATCTCTTGGTCGAGTGCCACGCAACTGGGAAGTGCTGCCTGGGATGCCATACTGTGGGTTATGCAAGAGTATGTGCCGCATGGCGTGAGCTAAACGGAGGCACCTAATGTCGTAGCGGGGCTACACAGAGAAACTCAGTGTTGGAAGGACTGACTTCTTCCCAACACCTTCAAGTATGAACGGTTGAGATCCCTGCTTGATGCACGGTTTTAGTCAGAATAGTGATGTATGTCAATATAGACATACAGCCGAATGTGCAAGGGAGACTGTAAGAATACAGGATTCGTTCATTTAAAAAAGCAGATATAATATGACTCATTCAGAAACAATAATGTAATCATTTAAGCACAAGGCAGGGAGTTCGGAAGCGCTTTTCTCTTCTGTTCTTTATCTCACCCCTGAGTCATTTTTGAGATTAATTTTTCTCACTTGTAATGTAGGAATTGTGCCAGTGAGATTTGCAAAAGAAAGTGTTGGGGGCACCAGTTATTACTGTTGAAGTAAAATACAGTCTTCAGTTTATCATTCCTTCCTTCCTTCCTTCCTTCCTTCCTTCCTTCCTTCCTTCCTTGCTTCCTTCCTTTTCTCTCTCTTTCTTTCCCTCTCTCTCTTTCTCTCTCTTTCTTTTTTTTTTCTTTTTTTTTTTTAATAAGATGACCAGGCCTGGAAACAGAAATACTCTGTGCTAAAATGAGATTTAATATAAAAAGTATAAAAAGTCTCTTTTCTTTTTTTTTTTTTTTTGTAACATATTTCATCTTGCCCATTGGTAAAATAATTGGTCTCTATGAATAAGTGAAAAGTAAACAGTCAAGCAGTTTTTTTGTTGGTACATACCATAATTTTTATTTTAAAAATTACCTAATAAAGATACCATTTCAATAGAGTTATTTGAGTATATCAGGGGCATGCTGAACTAAACAAAAAAGAGAGAAAGAGAAAAGGAAAAAAGCTTCTGCCATTTGAGAGAGACCATTTAGCCTCTGAGCATATTTGCTCCATACTAAATAATAGATGTATAATAGAGATAAATATGACATGGTCTGTGTGCTTCCTTGAAACCTGTTTTGTTTTGTTTGAACACTTCACCTGCTTGCTCCACCTGTCCCCAGAACAACAAACAGATTTGGCTAATACGTGTTGTAAGTAAATTTTAGGAGTGTAATATAAATTATTAATTAAATAAAGTTAATATTTAAATAACTTTTCAATCATTAACAAAAGCATAAAGTTCAGAGTTAAGTATTTTTTCTTTCCTTCAAATATAAACATTAACAAATCAGTCTAATTCCTGCACATAATGTAGGTTGGTCTGATATGGATAGTTCACTTATGGTCATGTATGCAGATAAGGATATTGCTCTGGCGAATTATTAAGATTACTTTCTTTCAAAAAATTGTAGAAAAGGCTTATTGGCAACTTTTTTCTGGCTGTGGGAATTATTAGCAGGTTCATCGGTAAGAAAGACACCATTTTAGGTAAGCATATAGCATATATTTATTGTGATCTTGGCCTGATTTTAGCAGGCTGTGTGTGAGCCTATGGAGAATCCTGCACTTGTTTTATCTGGGATCTTGTAAAATGCTTGTCACCGAGTCAAGCGAGAGCTTCTTCATTGGCACTCTCAACCTCTCCGCAGGGCAAGGAGTAGAGGCAGCTGTTTGCTGAGACATTTGGAAGAGGCAGATCGGAGAAGTGAGGAAGGGAAGTGAAGAAGGGGGTAAGATTTGCAGCGCAGCTTTATTCCCAGGAGAGACCATTCCGCTCGAAAGGCCTCCCTGCGCTTTAATATAGGAGCCTGTCGGCTCTCTATATGTCGCTGCCGTGGTTCCCGGCGGCAGGAGAATGTGGCTGGAGCTCTGCTCCTTAATGTCCCTCAGTCTGCTCCTTTCCCGGCCATGAAGCAGCGAGCGGTGGTCTTTAGCTACTGCATGAGGTATCGATTCCTCTCTGCTGGGCACAGATAACCATTCCTAAAAGCGATGCAAATAGTGCTCGAGGCTAGCGTAGCATATAGCTTGCGTTTTAAACAGTGCAACTTGCTAAAAGGGAGAAGCACAAGGCTGAGGCTGGTGTTTCTAGCAGCTGGAGGAGTGGCAACTGCTGGGCTCGTGGTGAGTATGCAAGAGTGGGACTGGCTCACCACACAGCTGCGCTCTGTTTGAAAGCAGAACATGAGTGCTTTTACACATAGGTAACTGCTGCTTTCTGACAGGAACTGAGAGAAAGGAGTTTGCACTTGCAAAATCTGCCTCCTGAGGTAATGCACTTCTCCCATCCCTTTTCAGACTCAGAAAGTGATTGAGCGAAAGTGCTGTTTTTTTTTGCCATAGGATTCTGTTGGTACTTCGTGTTTTTTTCTTTTTTTTCAGGGAATCCTTTCCCATGTTTTACTCGCCAAAAGCACTGGATCATGTTACTCAGCTTTCTATGCATGTTTTGCAAGCAGTTAGCCTAAGTCATTTGCTTGCTGGACACACTATATATGTCATTTCTGCTGTCTGTTCTAGTATGGCAAGATAATCATTTTAATTTTGCATTAACTTGGTTTTAATTTTGGAAGGGATGTTTGAAACATTATTTCACAGTTAGTTCAGAGCTTCAAGACCATATCATGCAGTGATGTATAAGATTTATCAGATGTGCAAGTTTGCATAGAAAAGTCAAGCATTTCTGGACCCCCTCAAACATCTGATGTGTTTCCAGAGACAATGATACAAGCATTTCTGTATTTTAAGTGTAATTTTAGCTACAGTGAGATTAATTTTTACTAGAGTTATAGATAATTCCTTTTCTGATAGTAGGACTTAAAGTCAATGTTTGATAGCAGACTTTCATCACCGCTTTTAGAAAAATTTCATTTTTATGAGAGTTGATTTTATAGCCATTATTTGTATGATAACAGCATCCTGACTATTCCAGCTGGGCTTGTACTCACTGCTGCACTGTTCTTAGCCACACCTTGCAACTTAAAAGCATTTGTTTGGTCTGTTAGTACCTCAAGCAGTGGTGGCCAACATTTAGACTTAAGAAATTGTGAGTTCCGTTTGTCCAGTTTGTCAGTAGATGAGCTGGTCAAGCCATGTGCACTGAACTTGTGGCATGTGTGTGTTACAGCACATGTAGACCTGGGCAAATCACCATTTTGCCTCTTAGAAGAGATATCCAGGAAATGCTTGAGAGATTTATGTTGTGGTAACATAGGTGTGTATATAAAGGCGATACAGGTAGAGAGAGGAATATTGTTGGGGGTGGGAAGGAGAAGTGCAGTATGGAAGGGGTATTTTCCAAGGCAGCTGAAGAGTTTATGATGAGGATGAATGAGAGTGGTTCCATTTATTTCATTAAAAAAAAAAGGTCAGTGATGTGACGTCTTGTTCAAGATGGGGACCTCTGGATTATATTCCCAAAGAAGTGGTAGGTTCCAAATAAAGCATGAGGTACCAGCAGAACAAATGAGTGAACACTGAGAGGAGGAGGAGTTTGTGAGAATCACAGATGATTACCACAGGCTAGGTATGGCAGAGGTCCTAACTGCTGTTGCTTGGAACAAACCCAAAATTTTAGTGAAAAATGTAACATATGCAAAAAAAAAAAAAAGAAAAAAAAGAGCAAAATTAAAGCCTTTCTAAACAGGTAGCACTGGAATTGTTGATGAAAGAGATGAAGAGTATGTCTAGTAGAGCAAAGTCAATTGTAATACAGCAGGGAGATTGTGCCAGTGATAGCTCTTTTGTTACAGTGGGGTTTGTCACTATAGTCAACTAAACATTAAGCAACTTGTCTAAGCATCTATCTCTAGAGAGAAAGGAATGGCAAAGGTTTCTCCGGTGAGTGACTTAGCCACTTCCCTGCTGACAGAAGGAATCCACTTGCTCGGTTTGCCTGCCTCTTCCAAATGGTGATAGAAGATGCCTAGACAAGAGTGTCTTCTTGATGGCCAAAGCCAGAGGAGATGAATTCTCCCTTAATGCCTTCACATTTTTTTGTGCACTTGCAAAATGAGACTAATTCCTTTCTATTTGTTTTTGCTGTATTTAAAGTGTATACTGCTTTGAGATTTGTTATGTTAGATATAAGCAAATGCAAAGTAGTAAGATGTTTGGAATTGCTAAGTTAATGGGGCAGATACAATACTTGTGTGGTTTTTTTTTTTTTTGGAAGGGGACTTAATATTAAGGAATAGAGTGGAAGCCTTTGTTATTAATGCAGTGGAGTATAGTTTGAGATGCAGGTTAGCCTTGTACCATCACATTCTCCCTGCATAACCTCAGCCAAGTAGCTCCAACCTGTGTGTCTCAGCTCCTCTGTGCTCTTTCTGTCTCGTCCGGAAGGTTCTTTGAGATGGTCATTTTATCCTAGTCCATACTTTATCAGTGCCTAATAGATTGACATCCCTGGTCATTAAACAGTACTATAATATGAATAATTTATTACTTGAAAACATAGTTTTGCAGGTATTTCAGAAACTTAGTTTGGCTTTGTTTTGCATAAGAATACAAAAACCTGAATAAACCATTAACTTGTGTTACTGGAAAAAAGTGAAGGTCATTTTGCAGAAGTTTGAGGAAAGTGTTTCTTGGGTAAGTCAATAAATACAAATATAAACATCAGTAGAAAAACAGCCAATAGATCACCTGTTTTGAGAGGTAGCAGGAAACAGTATTTGCAATACTGTTCTTAATTAAGAATCTCTAGTGCATAACATTAATGTGTTGAATTCATCTTCAAATCTTGTTGATTTGGGTAAGATTACACCAAAGATCACTTTGTTCAAAAAAATATCCATTTGCTTTTCCTGGTGAATTCTCAGCTGAAAATGTACAGTTCCTTTTGGATTGTTTCCTTCAGATATTAGTTCTCTACAAAGTTCATGCTTGTTCAGCAAAATAAGAGGCATTCTGGTGATGGACTTGTGTACTAGCTTGCCATCAAGCTCCCAACACGTTTTTAGTCTGAATATCCGGTGTAGTGGATGTATCTCAGCTAAGATTTTACTGAATCAATTGTCCTCATGTCCTTAAAGCAGGATGAATGTTAGAACTAAAAATGTCCTGCTGATGTGAGTATCTAAGTCTTCATATTGATTAATACAATAGTTATTTTTGTAAGAATATTAATTTTTAATTAAGTCCATTCTTGTTACATGATCTCTATGTACTGATTTTTGCATATTAATCATTTTAAAAAATAAATACTATGGCTATAATGAATGATAGATATAATGGGAAAAAACAAAGGAGTAATTCATGAGAGGGTCTGAGCTGTGTTGTGGACGTCATATTCAGTACTATTTCAAGTGCATACATTCCTTACAGTTCTCCTTTAGACTACAGAAACCTACTGCAGCATGAAGGAACAGTTTTGTGTCCAGAAGTCATTGCAAAGTGGCAAATATTGAATTTTTAATGTCCCCCACTGAATATAACTGGCAAAAGATACATTTTCAAAGAGGTTTTGTAGATTGTTTTTGGTTTTATTCTTTTTTTTCTTTTTCCTAGAGGAAATGTGAACTGAAATTCTCTATTGTGAGTTGTTTTAGGATATGCCGCATAACTGTTGTACATGCATTGGAATAATTTTGAAAAATTCAATAAAGTACTCAGAGAATAAAAAGAATGTGAAATAGGCTCAATTTAATTTTGTTTTTGTTTTCCAAAATAAAACTGGTTTTGAATGTCACTTGACAAAACATCCACTGAAGTAACTCAGAACCCGCTTTGGGACTGATATTTTGTGAGGGATTGTGATAAACAGGAAGGATCCTTTGCAAAAATACTGGATATGCTTCACCAGTGAAAAGAATGCTCTTGCTGTGATTATATACTTTTGCAGAAAACAGGTCTGGTATTTGCTAACGCCCTAGCTACATCATTGTAAAAGGATGCATAAATATATTGAAAAATTACAGTGTTAGCGATGCAAAAAGGTAAAGCATCTTGATTGCTGACCAGATGCCTTGAGTCTTGATGGAGGTTTCCTTTGTTCACTGCGGTTCTGTGAGCTTCACCTGGAGGCAACTCACCCTCAAATGTTAGTTAGGATCTTTTTTTTTCTCAGTGGTACGTTGCCCTGTCATCAGAGGGTCTCAGAAGCACATATTTTGGACGGATGTGAATGATACACTTGTTAGAAATCAAGGGCTAGAGTTAGGATTGAGGTGAAGGCCTCTTTTCTGCCCCCGCCCCTGGAAGGGTTCCTGTTCATATTTGTACAAGGGCACGTAGCAAAGAAAGCTGCCTGTGTCCGACGTGGCTCAAGTAACTCGGCAGTTAAGGAGGATCTAGCGGAAGACATTAGGCTAAATCCAGTCTTCGTGTAATTCCAAGGAAGTAAGAATGACATCAGGGCTGCGTTTGGATCTTTTCACTTTAGGCCTAATTTTGAAGAATTTTCCTTTACATGGTCCTTAGAAATGCCTGTTGGTTACGTCTTTGATTCCCTTGTTAAGTTGGAGAGTGAAAACCAGTGCACTTTCCTCATAACTAAGGGGTAAAGACAAAATTCCAGTGATAGTTTCTGGGCATCGGTACCACCAAAATAGCTATAACCAAGTAGTCACGTAGAATCGTCACGTAGAGCTGCGCTCTGGTTACTCTGTGAAGATCTGCCCCTGAACCAGAGATCCTTTTGGAAAGATCCGCTGCCTGTGCGCAGGGAATCTCCCATGGGGGTTTTCAGTGTGCACAGTTTGAGAACACCCTAGAAAGGCTGCATAATTGATGAAGGCAGAGCTCGCTTAACTGCCTGGTGAAAAATGTCCTGAAAGCGTTTGTAAACTCCAACACAGGCCTATGTTCTCTTCCTCGGTCTGCCCAAATATAAAAGGTTTGGGGGGATTTGCTGGATGCTTTGTTGCAGTTGTCTCCACTGTGAGATTTCAGCAATTCTCCTTTTGCTGGGCAGCTTCTAAGGCTTACCGAGGAAGATCTGAAATCAAAAGCTAAAGAAGGGGTGGGAGTTGCCCATGTATTCTTAATTCTGCTGCTTTGGTTAAACATTACAAGCTAGCTCTTAACTCCATCATCAAATTCTCTTTTGTGGTTTCTTTTCTTCACCTGTCTTCTGTTTATCCTTATTTTCTATAGCCTTAGGTATACTTGGAAATACATGCATTACTTACACGCTGTTCTCTCTGTGTCAAACAGAATTTGTAAGTCACTTATATGAGCACTACATAGTAAACCATTTTCACACAATATACTAAATATTAAACATGCAGCATAATGTGCTAATAAAATGTTTCTAACATAAGTAGGCCACCTGAATTAACATCTAAACCAGCTCTGTGATTAACTGTCTCATCTCCTGAATTGCACCTTTGGAAGGCTTTCGTAGGAAAAAAAAAGAAAAAAAAAAAGGTGTTGTACATAGATTTTAATAATTTTAATCAATATTTAATGACAGGAACAAAGAAATGACGTTGGACCATTGTAACAATTAAGAGCGGGTGAATAATGAATTATAAGATGTCACATGCTGTATTTCTGCAGGTTTATAGAATTGATGAGGGCGGGAGTAGTAGTATATGATCCCCTTGTTAAATGCTGAAATACTCTGATGCAAGCTTCTGGTTATGTGCGAGAGCTATAGAACAGACTTCTAGTGGTCTGTCTCACTGAGCAGCTTCAATGTAACGCACATATTTTTACTGATCTGAGGTTTCAAAGGCGATGCTGTGGAATCGCCTCCAAAGACGGACGGACTGAGAAAGGTCATGTTTCTTCACTCATCATGATGTAGCATTTTTCTGGCTAGTAATGGCTGTGTGATAGCCTGAGGTTCCTGGGAAGGAGGCTCTATGCTTCTGAATGCTGAAGACTCCTAAGGGTATATACTGAATTCGTCATGGACAGAAATGAATTTTATCACATCTTTTGGAAGGAACATGGATCTTCCCTCGTTTTCCATGCACATTTTGAATATATCTGTAGAAAAGACTCTACCAGATCCACAGTGAGATAGGCAAGATGATATATAGGAAAAAGAAAAAATGTGCAGATGGACTCAGCTGGAGGCCAGGCCTCGAGCAGTACCTTATAAGATCATCAGGGACATGCAACAGTGACTTGTTTTGTTTGAGGCGCAGACAAGGTTTACTTTGGCAGGATGGCTTTATTCGAGAAAAAGAATAGGATGGTGCCAGAGGCTGTTTCATCTTTCACTGTAGAGCTTCTTGCAGGAACCCTCACCAGCTTCCCTCTTCGCTGAGCTCATTTCAAACGCAGTCACAGAAGCAGGAGAGGATGCTCAGCTGTAAGTCAGGAACAGCCAGCTCATTCACTAGTGAATTCCTGAATACAGGATCTTTATGCTAAAGATTTGATTTTTCTATTTTAAATTCCATCAGGGTTCAGTTACGGGATGATATTTTGGGATTAACAAGAAGTGTGTATTCCCAAAAACAACCTCACCTCCAAAAAAAAAAAAAAAAAGTCCATGCTGCCTGTAAAAAATATCTGTTTTGTGTCTTAAAATAAAGCATGTATTTCATGCTCTAAAAGGCTGAGGTTTGTAGCCGAAAAAGATTAAGTAAATAATTCAGAATTTGTTGTGTTTACCTGTTAATAATTAAGCAGGTTAGTCTATGTACTTTTTATAGACATTCAGCTTTATTTATTTATTTATTTTTTATTTACTTGGCTCATGTCCTGATTTTCAAGTTTGGAAAAGTTGCTGCCAAGGGGGAAGCAAATAAGAAAAAAGGCTTCAAGGAGTTAAATGTTGTGCAGTACCCAAGAGCTATAGGGGAACATGGTCTCTGGAGAGCAAGGAGAACTGTTGTCTCTCTCTTCACCTTCCCTACCCCCGCACTAGTCCCTGTAGCACTTCCAGGGAATTAAATTTTTAAGGTGATAATGATTTTCAGGGCGAGAACAGCACCTTTGTTACTTTGTGATGCCCATGACTAGTGAGAGCGGTGTGTAGCAGAGTAACATTTGGTTGATCTCAGTCAAAAGAAAAGTTTTGGTGTTGTTCTACTTCAGCAATACGATGGAAATTGGAAGGGAAAAAAAAAGCAACAGGCAACATTTTATCCTTCTTTCCTTGTAACGCAAATTACATTCTGGTGAAGGGTTCAAAGCTGACAGGCCTAAAGTTGGAGAACTTTTATCATCTTCAGAGAGACCAAAGGCAGGGTGAATTTCTTGCAGAAATAACATTCACAGCTATGTGTGTGAGACTGCATCTTGTGGGAAGTGGTAGTTTGGTCTAGGTGGATCAGTCAGTGCTTTGGTTTCAGTGGTCATGAACGGGCCAATAGTCCAAACTTCCCATTGGATCTGACTGTGTGTCTTTTGAAAATGAATGTGATTATCAGCAAAATAATTTTATATTGTCCCTCCAATAGATTTCAGCTGCTGTTTACGTAGGCTAGGCTTAAACAGAGGCTGAATCAGAGTGTGAGAAAAAGATGTGGGTTGAAGTTCCCCCTCCTGGCAGGCAATGATCTACCTCACTGTTTGTTAATTAAGTTCCCTCCTTGGCTTGAGAAAAGTCATTACCTAATTTTCTGAATGTTTGAACAGTTCCTTTGGTCTTGGCAGAGTAAGATACCATTTGATATTTTCACTCACCTTTCCCAAAGGTGAGAGAGAGCACGAGCTAGTGAGAAGAGTCAGTTGAAATGACTGGCATTAAAAGACAAAAGCTGCTAAAATGTGAGAGTGATCTTTGGACTGCATATTAAAAATCAAAGATTTAAAAAGACTGTTTATATGAGAATTAATAGCCCGATTTTGTTGACAGTTGAAGTCTTCATCTGTTACCATGGCATGTTTTAATTCATTCTCTGCATTGGTGTTTTCTTCTGAAGAAATAACCATGGTAGTTGCTAGTACCTCTAATATTAAACATTCCATTTGTTTCTCATGTTCCAGGCAATGTTGTCGGCTTAATTAAAGTTACCAGACATTAAGTTAACAGGAGGCAAACCTGGTAGATAGTTTTACAGATGTTTGATTGCCAACCTCCCTGTCTCCATCGTGTGACTGTTGCCTTGAAAGGTCCTTCTGCTTTTAGTTTAGACAGTTAACACAAGTCTCCCACGTAGATAAACCTGGTCAGATAGCCCTTTTCGAAGAGAATATAGACATGCACGAGGAGGGATTATATTGTTCCATCACAGACATCTTCACCTGCTAGAATGAACTTGTAACACTGAGAGTTGTTTCTTTAATATTTTTTTCTGTAAACACATGAAGCTTACTATTCTGCGGGCAAACCAGTTCACATCCAGTAATTCATCACCTTATCTTCACAGATAGGTCAATGGTCTTCTCTTTGGCATTCTTCATGTAAAAAAACTCGAGACTTTAGCCTTATCATGGTAATCCAACAACAGTATTTTTCTTTCATGGACAGGTGAGCTTGACTTTTGGACCAATTAATTAAAGACATAATCAAGTCAACAGCTCATGGACAAATGCTCAGATCACACACACACAACAAAAGGCACTCACTACAGTCAGTAGAGATTGGACTGTGGTTTTCAGTCCAGTGAAAGAGGCTGAAGCAACCACAGAACCTGAACTCCGTCATGCTGCAACTGCTCAGCTAGGTCTTTCAGTTCAAGACTGCAGCCCAGTAGTGAGCCTGTGTGTGGGAATTTGTTCTGCTACTAGAAGTACTATCCGGAAATGAGAGGATTTCAAACTCAAAGCTTGCCAGATTAGCGTTTTCCATGAGCATTAAATTCACACCCAAATCTTTTTTTTTAAAGAGCATTGCTGCGGGCGATGCTTTGTCCATTTTGCTAAGCACATACTTTGCCCAATGTTCATGCCAGGTTGATTGAAGCTGAAAAGACCAAGAGATTTACCAGTAGTCTCACAATGAATCATTGTCTAAAATCCTTTTGGTTCCTATATTCTTAGCATTAATCAACAGTGATTCCTTTCATCCACTTGCTACCACAGAGATTAGTTTGCATGTATGATGACTCTGTTTGGGAAGAATTGGAGTGATGCTTATGTAATTTGTCTATTCTCTGATTTTGTTCTTCGAATATAGAGGCTGAAAAAGATCCTCACAGCTACCATTCTATAATATTTCCTCCCTCTCTTCCCATGTTATTCATGGTGAAAGTTCCATAAACTTGAGAGAAGATGTAAATAACATGCACCTTCTTGAGCTGAATGTGTTTATCTCAGTTTCACTTGTTCTAATGGTAGTTCACTGAATATGATTTTTTTTTTCATTAGCAGCAAGTCAAAAGGCCTTGCAGCTTGTACAGCATTAATATTAAGAAATGAACAAGTATGTATAGTTCTTTCCTGTTTGCTTCTAAACAACTGTACAGAATACTGTTATTACTCTACTAGTGAGTCACATAGTAGAAGAGACATTTTAAATCCTGCACTTTTGTATGCATCTGATTTTTGTGATAGATCTTACTATGGTTCGATATTTTATAGAATAGAGTTAATAAATTTAACTAATCTGGTTCATCCTTGAAAATATTCTTCTAGGAAATTACTGTGATTTATCTCATGTTTGAGTGAGGACTGTGATATATTTTATGACTTTGAGGTCAGTAAGCCTATTGTGAACCAATATTGGAAAATATTTGCTTTTGCTTTGTAGAAAAGTGGGCCAGAAGTGACTTTCCTGAGTTGTTGTTCATGGATTTCACTTCGTTGTATCAGATTGTGAGAGATTTGCATGGTACAACTTGAATTGCCAGTAAGGTGTTGACCCAACTGGAACAACTAAAGGTAAAAATGGAGGTTGGAATCGAAAACCAAAGGATGTCCTCTAATTTTGGATTTGGTGGCTCTAGTAGGTGATTCGGGCCAACAAATGACCATCTCAAATAGTTCATATCCCAAGGATAAGGCTTCATTAATTTAAGTCACAAATTTTAAAATGGATGTGGCAGAAATGTTACCATTAGTTAAATGCAGGCATTCAAAAGTATATTAAAAAAAGCAAAATAATTGTAAAAGTGGTAGAGATTTTCATTTAACACTTTTTGACAGAAATCATAATTGACAGAAAGATAGCTCTGTATGTCATGTGTAGTTGAACAAATCTCAGATATCAAAAGACCAGAGAAGAGATACTGGGAGTTTAGATTTTATATTCAGTACTTTATGGATTTAGAGGAGATACTGTCAAGGCACCACACTGGGTCTGACTGATCTGTGACAATTTGGGATAGAAAAGACTTTAATTCACATGGAGATAAGTTTCCTGTGCTTCTGCCCTCCCCTTTTTATCTTCTTCCAGTTTTACCCTCTCTTCCTCAACAAATCAAGTGTCTGGCTATTCAAACCAATTCGCATTGCAATACACAATTTGCCAGCAAATATAAAGCATTTTAGCTGTTAGATGAGTTAGACATTAGGCAAACAGCACGATTTCGTACCTAATAGTATCACCTAAGTCAAACATATCTTCATGCAATACATCTAACAGCATGTAAAGGTCAAAATCCTCTCCTCATTACTCAATACTCAAAGCATTCTGTTTTGCTTTATTCATTGTCTGCACAGAGCTGACAGACTATTCCAGATCATGGTTGTGTAATGTTGGAAAATGCTAACAGCTGCCATCCACTATGTCTATTTAGGCAACTGCAGACCTTGTGAAAGCTAAAGCACGTGCCACCCAACCTTAGTTCAGGCAAAATAAATCTTCAGCGATGAAACGGCAATGGAAGCCGCCATCTCACACGCTACCCTGTGTGTTCAGAACCAACCCCGTAGGCTGAGGGATTTCCATAGGGAAAGTTTTGCAAATGCTGATCTTGGGGCACTCTGGCCCAAGATCACACGATCATGGGAGGGAGAAAGCCCCCGGAAAACCCAAGGGAGGCAGAAGACTGCGAAGAAATAAGAACATGGCATGGAGAAGGAAACCAAAGCATCTCTGTCATGCACAGAAACTGGTGGGAAGTCCACCTTGGAAATGATGAGGGAGAAGCCTGCTGTTGTTATATCCTCTTTGTCTGAGGACGCTATGCGGTCTTTCTAAAGAGGCAAGGTTGCGCAAAGAGCAGGGTTTTCCTCTTAAGAGACTCCTCTTAACAATCCCAGTTCCCTGATGTGTTACCAGCTCAACAGATTACAAAGCACCTGAGCTACGGGGAAACAGGCCTGTATCGTGTAAGTGCAATGGCATCGGCTCTGCACTACAGCGAAGGGGCCAAAATACAGATGATTAAAATGCCCGTGTTGCTGGCTGTGAACCTCCCTCGGCAGCGAAGGATATAAGGATACCCGTAGGCTTAGTTAGCCCATTCCTGCCGTGCTTGTGCTGGCTGCTAGAGTGGAACATAGGTTCCCAGGTGGAAAGCTTGGCATTGGAAGGTCATGAAAGGCTCTAGCTGCTTCTGTGGGGAAGCGGGACACCCGGTTGGAGCGGCTTTGGGAATTGTAACCAAACTGGACCTCTCGTAACGGGAAATGGAAATTATGGAGCTTGGTCCCTAATCTTGAACTGATGCAAGTAGAGTCCCCACTCTAATATATGACTTCAAAATACTTCTTTCCTTCATGCTTTTGGTAACCAGTTATGAACATTTTGGTAGGCAGTGTTATGTGGTACTAACACCTCATTTCTTTTTCCAAAAGCAGTCTAGGATATTGTTTTTCAAAGTTTTAGCCATTTAAGTCATTTATAGCTAAGAGGTGATAGGAAATTATATATAATTCTTCATTTAAGAAAATGGACTCTTTAAACTCTCGCCTGTTAAGAGCGTAGCTATACCTTTTCCCAAAAATGCATCTGAATAGCAAACATAAATGGCGAAAATTGGTTGTGTATTTGGGTTTTGTACCTAATAGGAATGGAACTGCCCTTTAACTGAGAAACAAATAATTGACGGTTCTTGTAAGCCTGGAGGCAATATCAAGGACTCCCAATTAAACTGGTGGTCAGTTGTGCAACTTTTCTCTCCAAAGTATGCATATATAATGTGACATTTGGGATACTAGTGCATTTTGTTTATTTGCTTGTCACCTGTGTACTAAATGCGAATGTGTAGGACTTCATTTCTTCTCAGGACTTCTTTTAGATAGATGAATGTTTATATATACACAGTATTCCACCCACTTTCACCACTGAATGCCTGTTTATTTGACTGTTATGAAAACCTGAGGTGTTGTGTGTGCAGATCCCTAAACATAAGCATTTCTTTTCTTTACAGCAGCATAAAGAAGAAGTGTTAGGAGCTGCTCTTAACCCTTTTGGAGTCCGAAGTCAAAAGGTAAAATCAAATACTACTTGGGGGATTTCTAAAGCTATTGATATCATAATTGTTTGTAAATGCTCTTTCCTTATCACATTTGTACTAAGATTTCCCACAGTAGAAAAGCAGGGAAAGGACTAGAAGGCTCAAAACATTGCTAGATCTCTAGCAATGCACATCGAGGCATAAATTATACAGGTAAGTTACAATCTGTGAACTGCAATAATCTATTTTACTTAATATAAACATGTTGGTGCTAAGAGTCAGTGGGGCTTTCAGTAGGGTTTAATATTGCTAAGGATTTAAGGATTGTTCTCTTTATAACTTGATAGATTTTATGATATATAAGGATTTTTTTCAAATAACAGCAAGACAAATCCTGCAGCTCTTTTCTTAGGCAGGAGTCCCTCAATGGGAGTTTTGCCTGAGTGAGAACTGAATGAGGTCTAAATAATTAGCAATTAAAATATTCTGTTATTGTGCCACTGTATATAACAAAGCACTGGAGGTATTAAAAATTGCTAATCTCCTCCTTATTAAAATGTTAACTGCTAAACATAATACAGTTTTGCATTTTCTATCATTCATTTTTGCAGTTCATTAGTAGAGGTGAAATGTTTGTGACAAATAGTCATCTGAACTTTTAAGGGATTGGCTTTGCTTTCCTGGTATCATGGGTGTGCTTTTTGTTGGTTTTTGTTTGTTTGTTTGTTTGATTTTTTTTTTTGACATAGTTAATTTACAGGCAGATGTGTCTGTGGAAGCTATGGAATTTAGACAAAAACTGAAGAATGTACAAAGAGTCATTTTTCATATAGCATTCTTGGATATTTACAGATGAAGCTATATGTAAAATTACTGATCGGGAGACAGAACTAGGTGATTTAGGTATCCAGTGTTTGTACCTTTTGATTAGCAGTTGATTGTCATGAACCCCAATAAACAAAATACAGATTAAGGATTAAGGTCCATAGAATTAACCAGGCAAATACTTTTCAGTGGGAGGCCTGGGAGACTGGTGTGTGACCTGAGAGACTCCACAGCCAGCAATGTTAATGCACGTGGGAACTGTTTATAACTACACTAGTTACTGTAAAGGCCGGACTGCCTTCTCATCCCACTTCACTGCCCAGAAGCATAAAAAGGAGTAAAATGCATCTCCTGTCTCCTTCTGCACATAGCAACTGTGGGAGGATGTGTGGAAAGGGAGAATTGTATTTGATGAGTGAGAAGGGAATGGTAAGTAAAGGTGCTAACTGGTAGAAGAAGAAAGTGTAGATGATATGTTACTGGACGTATTTGGTGACAGGTAAATCCCCCAAGGCAAGGCAGCACTCAGCAATACTGCCTAGGCCTAGCCAGTTAATTCTTCCAAATAGTGCTGTTGGCAATTCAAGCCTTGCTTCTACAAGGACTTACATTGGTGTTTCCCTGTCAGCAATTCGAGTGGTCCTATTGAAGCAGATGAGATTAATTATGGGACAGAAAGTTAAGCACATGTATTAATCTTTGCAGTGCAAGAGGTGGAGTTTTCTTTGTTTATTTGTATTGAGCATAGGAAACTATTAAAAATACCTATTTACACAGTTGTGTGCCAATTAAAGAGTAGGTAAATGGTAACAAAATGTACCTTTTGTTTTCTGTTACTCACAAATCTACAGTTTGTCAGATTCTTAACTGTAAAGCGTGATAAACAATTGGCTGTTAGCATTTTCCTTTTTACATGCAGAGCTAAGCCTGCAGCTACAATAAGATGATCATATAATTTATTATGGAGGAGTGTACAGGACAAAAATCTAATAGAAAAGCATGTGTACTTCTGTGGACTCTTGTTTAGAATTTCCTCAGCTTGGTGCTCACTTCAGATGTTTGATTTAGTGATAAGCTATGCAAATTATTGTGGAGGTAGCAGCAGTACTTACACCTGAGTGTCAAAACTGACAGAGAGTTTTAAATCAAACCTCAACAGCAACTTGTGTCTTCAAGCAACCATTTCCTAAGATATAACTATGAACTACATTTGAATAACTGCAGAATTGTTCTCCTACTTTATTCCATTCTATTATTTTCCCTCCCTTCTTTTATATATCTACAGAGTTTTAGGCTGACCTGTAAACTACTGGGTGTAACTAAGGGTAATAGAGCAGAAGAGCTGTAACTCTGTATGAGAGAGTGCACAAAGGACAGGAATGCAAATCCGAAGTGGGGAGATTAGGAAGTGAGATTTCCCAAGAACTTGTCTTCAAATTTTCCAACTGCCTATCTCACACCTTCCATATGTGTGGAGGAATAATGGTGGAAACACTTCATTTGAAAAAGTTGTTTATGAAGGAAGTTTATTGCATTTTTGTTTTTAATCTGGAGCACAATTACAGAAGCCTTGATGAACAGAGTGAAATGTTTGAAAGTGAGCTTTCTTGGGGCACAGTTGGATTATTTTCTTACTGTTGTTTCTGGTGTATGTACCAGAAGGATGTCTGCGCTGAAAACATTTAACAAAGGGCAACAATATAAATATTCCTACATTTGGGCATGAATATATGTGTGGAAGAAGAGGACATGCACAAGTGTGAGAGAGTAGGTAGTTAGAGAGATTATGAAAGATGGCTATTTGTTTTTGCTTACTTGCCTTTGAGTGTTGTTCTGGCTTTCTGCTTTCTTCTGTATCACTTGGCCATTGTGTCCTGTGTGTGGTAGAGTCTAAATTCTACTCGGTTGCTGTAATTGGTACTAGCATTTTAAAAGTGGAACTTTCTGCACCGAAACAAGAGCAACATTTTTGTCTTCCTACAAAATGAGGAGAAAACGATTTATATCTGTGTTCATGATGAAAATGAAATGACCTGTCCATAAAAGATAAGTCCAATAATATGTGCTCTCAGGCTCTCCAGAAATACTTGTGGGGAAAAAAAAAAAAAAAAAAAAAGGCTTCTGAAATCCTCAAGGTTTACTGCTTGTGCAAACTTAGGCCACTGCAGAACATTTTGTTTATAACAGCTAGTTCTAGGACCTACTCTGGTATTGTGGATACTTAACTCCTACCCACTCAAACAGAGGCACTTCAAAATAATTAAAGTAAATGAATAATCCACACACAGAGCAAAGCCTTTCAGAGGGAAAGTGATTTTATTGAAAGAAAGAATTTGTTTTTTTTTGGGTAAATAGTTTCTTTCAAGGTCTTCTTAAATCAGCAGCAAATGCTTTTGTTGGAAAACAAAAAAATAAAGCTGCAACTTTCTCTTTTTTTTTTTTTTCCTGCTGTGGCTGACAAAGTTACATCATTAAATGCTAAAGAAGAAAGGAGTGAATATGATTTCCCAAACCTGAAGTCCAGGCAATTGCCTTTTGCCTCTCTAGCCAGTGTTGACTGCGGTAGCACGGAGAGTAATGCAGTGGCTGTTGTGGTATGTTTGCCTTTGCTGCATTGCTTTAAAAGAGTTTAAAAGTGCTCTTTGAGGAGATTGCAGAAACAGTTATGAAATACTTTACTCTGTTTTCTTTGTTAGTTTGCCTTTTGTTCCAACGCTTGAAGGTTAAGAGCACCAAAAGAAGGGGAATAGACATGATGGATTTGATTTTTCCTTAGTTGGTCATAGGATATTCACGGTTTTTTTAAGCTAAAAGGGTGCACTTTAACCATCTGCTCCAGTACTTAATACTGTGGCTGCACTGATCAACATTGACACTTGCCAGTTGCCATTAAAGTTGTTTACTTGCTTCTATGTAGAGAGAAGTTGTCTGTAACTGATATCAATAACCTTATCAATCTTACCAATAACTATGCATGTACATTGATAGTTGGTGATATTGGAATTTGTCACGTTCTTCCAGCATCAAGCTGATGGAAAATTTCTGCTCGTGCAACTACCTTCCTTCCACGCAAAGTCAGGGCGAGGGAAATGCAGCTTCTTGCGTTTGGTAGCATCAGAGTTGCTCTTCCTCCTCTTTCTCTGTGAGTTTGATTGCAGGCATCCAGCAGCATTCCCGAGGGAGAGGCGTCCAGCATCGCAGGCTGCACCGCTGCTGTTCTGCCTGCTGTGAATAATAGCCCACTGGGTTGTTAATCATTACCCTGAAACTTTTTCCTGGTCCTTCATAGCTGATTGCTGCGCAGGGGACATGGGTAACGGCAGTCCGGCTGCCAACACAAAGTTCAGGAATTGTGTGTGTGTTTTATGTTTACCTGCATGCCTGTGGACTACACTTTTGAGCAACATTTCCAGCAACATTTCAGTAACATTTCCACAAGCAGTGCAAGGCCGATCTCTTTCTTTTTAAGAAAAAATGGGAGAGGGAATGTTCTGTCCTCCTCCATTAGCATTTTTTAAATTGAGTGTGAAAGTATTGGACTCTTTAGTCAACAATTATGGCACAACTGGTTTCCTCATCCAGCTGAAGTTTTCAGAGTAGAGTTGCAGGGTGTTTAAAGGTTGTCTATCAGAGTGTATCTTTGAATCGTGTGGCCAGTGATTTGTGTTGATCTGCCAGAGTCAATCGCTGTGAAAAGGGGAATGTTCCTGCCCACTGGGGCTGAGCAAAACTGGGGGCAAGGAATAGACTGCTGCTGGAGTCTTTGAGATGCAGAAGAAGATATTTAACCACAGTGATTCTTGCTCATATGTTCATAGCTGTATTGACTGCCAGGGTGGAAGCCTCACTGTGATCTTCTTCTCAAGTGCAGATTGTCCTGGAGGACATCTGGAGGATGCACAGCAGATAAAACTGAGTTTTGCCAAATAGGACAAAATTTTATATTAAATCTTCTCTTCTGTGGTAGTGAGTTAGTTTACCTTCAATGGAAAGAAGCGTAATAATGCTGCCCAGATGTCAGTATTCAGGTGCCTGAGCAGATTAAAATGGTGACCTGTAGCAAACTCTCATGTTTGTTTGGGGGAAGTTGAATTTCTTCAATGAATAAATTACTCATCTCAGGGCAGTGACTCTTTTGCTAATCCTAGACAGATTTCTGTGCTGTTGTCTGTATTAAATGCAGCCAGCAGTTGGTACTACAGCTCTTTGTGCCAGAACTTGGGTTGACAAGGGAGTAGTTGTAAAAGGGAGGGACAAGTCCTCCCTCCCTTGGTACAAGATACTCTCTTCAAAACAATATTGTGTCCCACAAAGTCCAGTAAATGTGTCTTTGAAGTAGTACCCTGAAATTCCCTTCCTTCCTTCCTACTCCATCTCTGTCTTTCTTTGTGCCTTTCTACAGATGGACATCTGTTTTCCTGTAAGAACCGATTCAAGTGTCTGTCTGGTGATCCTGGGGTAATGCCCCGAGCACCTGTATGTTTTCCCGTGCCTGGTTAACGTTGTAACTTTTCTCGTCAATGCCAACCCAAGTTACGCAACAGCACGGTCAGCAGAACAGCAT